>JAVBJF010000790.1:0-47618 GCA_033439095.1 Pseudococcus viburni | reverse complement strand
CAGAACCAAAGTTGTAAAGCGTGAAATTCCTGACTATCCTTTTGGCCTCCGTTTTCCTCTACGATGTGCCGTTCGCGAGATATTTTCGAAAAACTGAATAAACTTTGAGCTTCAAAAGCTCGACTTTCAATGTACAGATCGACTTTAAAATTTAATCAGCTCTTCTCCTGTACACATTCTAACCACTGTAAAAATTTCAAGTTGATTGGTCAACTCTAACGTGAGTTATCGCGTCAGAAAGAAATGTCCCAAAAATGAGCTTTAAAGTTGAAAAGCTCAGCTTTCTGTGCACAGAATTGCACCAAAAACTAATCAGCTCTTCTCCTGCATGAACTACACCTACTGTAAAAATTTCAGCCCGATCTGTTCAGTTTAGCGAGAGAAATCGCGTCAGAAAAAAGGCTTCAACAAACAAACAAATAAAAAATAAAAAAACCCTTATGAACGCAATAGCGGATTCCCGCTAGAGCGGGAAGTCCGCTAAAAACCAAAAAGAACCAAAAATTTTGAGAATAAGAACGAGAAAGAGAACAATTTTGATAGCATTAAAAGAACAAGAATGCGAACGACAGAACGAGAATGATGATTTTGCATTGCCAAAATTTGTTCCTTTCGACATTTTTTTTTCAAAACTACGTGACTTGAGATATTATAATTTCCTGACCATATTTTTGAAGGAAAAAATCATGAATTATTCTCGTTTCCATAACCCAATTATCTCCCTCCGATATCGTTCCTATCACTTTTGCAATACTGTAACATTCCACTTTTTTCCTCAAGTAAAAACTATTGTGACAATATTATTTTAAACTCTACTTTATAATAATTCCCAGTATAATTGTATTATGCCCTGTAATTTAAATTTCTTTTGCCAATGACTATCTATAAACGATTGGTGGTCATGGTCAAGGAGCTATAAAAAAATCTAAATAAATTAACTCCACCTCGTGGGAATGGAGACAAAAAAAATATTCGATCGACTCGCAATTTTGGAGAATCTTACCTCGAGAAATCCGCTAATGAAGCGTATTGCTAGAAAAACATTGAAATCCAGGTGAACTATGATCAAAGGAACGATAAGTGTAAGGATACTCATTGCCATCATTATCGTTCCGTAAGTTATCGAGCCTCCGAGTCTGGATGGAAGGGAGGATAAAATAAATGAGAACAAGCCACCGTATCCCCACGAAGTCAGTACCAGTCCTTTGGTCGTTGTTTCCCATTCGAATTCTGCCGGCTACTTGAAGATTAATTTATAGTTTATGAAAATAGTTATCAGGTGAAAAAGGTTGATCCTTACCTGAATTATTGTTTGATTTCCTTTCAAAATTAATTTCGAGGATGTCATTTCTACCATAGCTATGCTTATGTTTCCTTTCATGAAATTCATATTAATTAGACCAAGAAATATCAGGAATGTTACCAGGAAACGTTTGGATATCCACATCGATGGGTTTCCAGTCATTTTTGTAGGCGTACTAATGAAAAAAAAAGAGGAAATGATCAAAGTATTTAAAAAATTTATAAAAATAACGATAATTATACAGAAAAGTGGTTAATTACTTGTTTGAAATGTTAGGCATTTCTTTTGAAGTTTCAGCAGAGATGGTCTCTTCGGATTTCATTTTTTGATCTTCGAAATGAAAAGAACGAATACTCAACTTCACTACATTGACATTTGGTTTTAAAAGTTTTCAACCGATTTGATGGGAGTGTGAAGGTAAATTGATGCTTTGATATGCTTTGAAGCGTACTCGAGTATATCAAAATTTGAAGTAAATTGATGGCATGTTATGAATATTTATGACGATATCTTAAATACTGGTATTATTTTCAGATTGTACACCTATGTACGTAACGATAGACTCGATTAATGATTATTATCGATTTTAATGTTTCTTATCCATTCGTACTAGCAATTGAAATTGGTAATTTGGGTAATATGTTTGCATTATACTTGTGAAGATATCTTTTACATTAGTCATTTGCGTGGGAGCTGTGAAAAGGCTGAGTGAATGGCAGGTACAGGTAGTGATTTTTTAAATTCCTGGATTTGTCAGAATATTTTTATCCTCTTTTAGAATTATTTTAATTGTCAAACTTGAGAGGTAAGCACTCGATGTTGATAACGTACACATTTTAATCACTTATTGGTCTTAAATTTTTTTGAATTTGAAAAAAAGCAATTAAAATGCATTCGCTTATCACTTATTTTACTATAAATTGCGTGATAAATGTACGCGAGCTTTATTACATGTGCGTGATACGAGCTGGTACGTAAATGCGTATAATTTTTTTCGGATTATCAGGTGGAAATTTTGGATAAATTGGTAGTGTTATCAGTAACGAGCAGATTAGGTATCCCTGCTGTACTTCGTGTGCTTGACGCAATGTCGGTCGTCAAGGTTGATGAAAAATATCATGGAAAGTCGAGATAAGGCAATTTAAGTATAATTCCGAGTACCTATTTCATTCGTAATAATTTTTATTCGTATAGCATATCTTTATAAAAATTGAGGAACATGTGATGTACACCATGTGGGTTGTTGAATTTCCCACCTTGACTAGTCGAAGAATCTATTTTTAAAATCAAAATCATGATTTATTCGGTAGTCGTCTTAGTGCTGTCGGTATTGCCGTCTGTTTTAGCCTTTGACCATGACTGAGGTTCGCTGGAGCTACGTAATATAAACAGGATACCTCCCAATGTCATGAAAGTCGTTGTTAGAATGAATACTCGGTTCCATTCTTCGAGGCTCTGAAAACAGGTACATGGAAAAGGATTGTAAATCGAAGGGTGCATGAACAGTAGGCTCTTTAATGCACTTACGTGATTTCTGGTCATTTCTCCGATAGCGAATTGTGATGAGATATTACCCAAACCGTACCAAAATGTTGATAGGGCTGAGACAGTTCCGGCATGATTGGGTGCCATGTAAATCACTACCAGTCTGATAAGTAGAAGAGAAGTGTTAGTATTGGAAAATGGGGTATTCGTAGTTTTACATAGTCGTATTAGGATCTTTTTTTCAAAATTTCTTTAAAAATTTATTAAATTCTCAAAAATTGTTGGCCTCAATTTTCAAATTGAGAGAAAATATCACTTGAAAAAATTTGATTAATAGAAAAAAATTCTGGTTTGCATTATCATTGGGCTCTCAGCACTCACGACAGCAGTAAAGGACTGAGTTTTGGATTTGATAACAGGGCTGGGTCGAGGGGGGAGTAAACGGGCAGTCTGACCCTAAAATTGAATTTTTTTGGTAGAAAAATTGGGGAAATTTTCAAACGTGATGACCTTTTACAGAAAAAATTTTGTTTTGAGTGGGAAAAGAAAAGAAAAAATGGTATTTTTGAACCAGAAAAATTAGAACAAATTCTACTTATATCAGTTGCGAATTGTTTCGATCCTCCTCCCCCCTCATAAGCTAGCTGCAGTTTGCCCCTGCTTGGTACGATTTGACATAGTTGAATCTTTTTTAAAAATAAGACTCACTGAGTTTTGGAAAAATTACTTTTTGACTTCGACACTGTTTTTGAAAAAACCTAATTTTGAATTTTGGTCATTTTAGGAAACCATTTTTTTCATTCCTATTTCTTCGTGATTTCAAAGTACCGAGGTACTTTTTCATTTGGTTTGTTCAAAGAAGACATTTTTTCATTTTTTGGAATTTATTCGATTTTTTGCCTAAATTCTCGGTCAGTTATCAAAATTTAGTGGAATACCTACATGAATCAATTTCGAATAATTGCAAAAAAAAAGTGCTACGCAATGTATTTTGACCTGAACATGAATCTAGAGATGATTTTGTCAATTTTCTCATTTTCTTCTTGCATAAAATTCCATTTCAAAAAGATTTCAAGTAAAAAAAATGAATTATTTTAGAAAATCTAAGTAAAATGATTGTATAAAGTGTGCACCTGGGAGAAGTTTGACTTGAACAAGAACATGAGATTTGGGCTTTTAATTTGATTATTTTTTTCGTAAAAATTCATTTTTTTAAAGTACGAATAGGGCGTCACAGACAAGGAAATTTGAGACAAAAAGTAGTGGCAGGATAATGTTCTCCAAATCAAAATTAGTCGAAAACCAAAAATTTTTCGTACTTATTCTAAATTTTTTAGGAATCTCATTTTGAACAGAGCATTGTTCCTGGAATTGGAAAAGCAGTGAAATTTTTTTACCGTGTAATCTCCTTTGCCTTGGCTTCACTGCCGGGGCTTAGGCAGCACTTAGAGGTCGGTAGACCTGCTATATTCGTATTCAGCGCGAGAAATCCTATACTTTGGCACCAATTAGAACCATCGATCGGTTTCTTAGGATAAGAGTTCATGAAAAAATTGCAAAGTTTCGAGCCTGCTTTTTCAATATGTTTGTCCCCCCCCCCCCTCAACCTCATTTGAAACTAATTTTTTACTAGTTCACAGAAAGGGCACATAAACCATTTAGCACATACCCAAAACTAATGAAATAAGTAACTTGTAGGATACAAATTTCCACATTTGAATTTCAGCTCCTCTTCATTTTGGAGTTTTTTTTGGAAAATATGATCGCACTAATGTAGAATTGAACGAGGAACACTTTTAGTTCTCACCAATTTTTACGTAGGATGCATATTTAACCAATAATAAGTGTATTTTCAGGCCAAAATTGAAAAATTGTAAAAAAGGGTCAACTTTGAGCACCCCAAACTGAGGTCAGCGTGGGGTTATTTCAATAAGTGAAACATCTATTTGATAGGAAATTTAAAGTAGAATTTTTTTCTCTCACTGGTTTTTTTTCGATTGGGGGCTTCCTTGAAGGGGTAGAGAGGAAAAACCACTTTTAGGGAGTGTTTTTGCCCCCTCCTGGGGTTTCCTCCACATTTGGAGGGGGGGGGGACTTTTTGTATGTTGTTAACCAAAATTCAGCTTTTTGGGAATTTTGGCTAGGTTTGAGCTTATTTGACTGTACTATAATATTAGTTTCAGTTTTGTTCAACTAGAACCCAAGTGAGAATTCTTTGATTTTTTTTTTAAGGACTTAATGCGTCTTGGAAAGACATTTTTTTCGATAATTTTGGCTGATAGATCAGAAATGGTAAATGTTGTGGCCATTTAGTTATTATTACACAAAATTTAGAATATTTTAAGGATTTCAATCCTGCAAATATCTCGCATTTTTGGAAAAAATGCCCTTCAATACAAGGATACGATGTAATTTTATACTTACAAAAGAACTAGTGCATTGCATGATAGTAAAGTCCTGATGATGGCAAAGCATATTATTGTTACGACGAAATTGGAAAGAAACATCGAACCTGCCAGAAGAATGGCTCCGAAAAATAAATTGAATCCTACTATTATTTTGTGCATCTGTAAACCCATTAAATTTATTGAGAATTTTAAATTTGCACCAAGCACCACCAGGCCTCCCAAGTAAACTTGCGGATTCCAACCATAATGGTTTGGATCAATTTTTACTGTTTGAATTCTCATTTTAGTCGAAATATTGAAAAAATTCTGTAAGAACTAAAACGACAATCAAAAATTTGAAAATTTATGCAGATTCTTACTTTAGTAGTCCTTATCTTTGAATTATTCTTCCAACTATCCATGATGGTGCCTATCAACGGTATCATGAGAGTACATACGGCGCTGGGAATCGAAGAAATATATCCGACCAAATCAGTGCTCTGTTGAGTAGCATCTGAAAAAACCACAGCAATTAAGAGTGACGAAATTGATGACAATGTTGGTTGGAATTAATTCCATTGTTCGATCGTGGCTTTTTTATTACCAACCTTTGACGTATAATGGCAGACATGTAATTATCGTCGTCATAGACCATCCTTGGATAACTCTGCACAAGCATAGCACCCAAAATGGAGTCGACATGAGGATACTTTTGTAAGGAATTGGTACAGCGATCGTCGATCTCTTTCTGGTTCCTTCGATAATGTGAGCAATTTCTTTTTTAGAAATCCATCTGTCTTCGGAAGGGTAATTTGAAACAAGAGCTAACCAGATTAGAGCCCAAACCAATGCACAGAGACCTGGGAGGCAATATTAAGAATTTAAAGGATCCTTTTGCGATAGAATTATTTGTACCAAGATTAATCGTACCTGTGGCATAGAATACCATTGGCCATCCCCATTTATGAGCCAGAATGCCACATGAAAAATGAACAATTGTCGTGCCTACGAAAATACCATTGAAGCTGAGCGACATTAATCGAGATCTCTCCGTAATTGGGATCCAATTTTGAAAAATTTCAGATCTGCATGCATAAGTGATGTTCTGAAAAAATTCAATATTTTCCAATCAGACGTTTCATCGAGGAAAAGCAATGAAGGCGGAAATTTCATCACTCACGTCGAAAAATCCGATCAAAAACCGAGTCATTAAGAATAATCCGAAACTCTGATATACGCTGGCTGGCACTAGAAGCGTTAATAAACCAATTAGTATCATCAGGGTGCCATAAGCCGTCGATCCTCCGAATTTCAATGGAAGCGAGGCGAACAGAAAGGAAAACAAGCCTCCATATTCGTGCATGTTCAATACAAGACTTATTTTTGAAGTATCCCAGTTGAATTCTGGTTGCTGTTAGAAATTTTTAATAGAAATTGAAACTTCACGTCATATCGTCGAGGTGTGATAAGAAAATTAAAATACCCTCGTTTGACTAATGGTGTTGTTCTCTCCGATGATTATTTTCTTAGAAGTCATCTCAACAATGGCAATGCTCACGTTTAATTTTATCAAGCTAATATTAATAAGGCCTAGAAATATCATACATGTCACCAAAAATCTCTTCGATAACCATATCGGAGACGGTATTGTGGAAGAAATCGACTTCATACTGTGAAAATTCAGAAAAAGAATTTATGTGGGCTCGATAACATTTAAATGGCTTAATAAATAGGTAGAAAAATTCCGATCAAAAATCGATAATTATAATTTATGCAAATTACTTGTCTTCGTATGCTGGAAGCTCTTCAGATATTTCACAACATTTACCAACTTGAGGTTTCATTTTGGTGTAAACTTGTAGTCGTCTCGTAAGTACGATCACTTCACCTGTGACATCTCGAATCGTTGACTAAAACCGATTTACATAATTTTTACAAGAAATTCGTGTATTTTATCGAGACTAATTGGCTTTATCTAAATTGATCGCAAATTTATGGGTATATACGATGATAAAGTGACGTAGGTTATCTTAATTTTACATCAATTCGATCAGCTTCATGTAAACCCAAGTGAGAGATGATTGTACTGTGATGGTAAACATATTGATTATTTTGGTCCATGACTGTAATATTTACTAGTGGCCAAGGAAAAAATATGCCTATTTGATTCCAAAGTGTTCATGGTCTCTAAATAGTTTTTTCTAGGATATAAATGGAGGAATCCATAAATAAAAATGAAGCAACCAGTTAACATATTTACATAAACGGTGTTAATAAAGTGCTTACCTACTTAATTACGGGAGTACCTATACATTAAGTAATTATGAAACCAGTGGCCATAGATATAAATGAAAATTAAGCTCTAAACGTATGAATAGGTAATTATCAAATTAATAGATAATGGAACAAGTTATAATGCGTAATAGATAACTTCTCTCGAGCAGGAATGAGCATGATTCGAATCATTTTTTTGTTTCGAAGATTTTAATTCGAATCATGTTGTGAGACGTGATCGTGAATCGTATTCGAATCATATCCCCACATCGTGATTCATGATTTGTAATTTTAATCACTTCGCGCATGCTTCAAAGTGGTACGAATCGAGCAAGAAATGGTGTATCAAAAAAATTTAATTCCTGTTTACTTTTTTCATTCAATTTGAGAATTTGAATGCGAATTTAAGGGGGAAAGGAGGTGTTTATGGGGGTGAAAAAATCGATTTTTTTAAAAAAAGGCTCAGAGTAATTCGCCATGCACAGATGAATATCAAAATCGACAATTACCTCAATTTCAGTCAACCTATCACCAATATAAATTGAAAATTCTAGAAAATAAATGGTTTCAAATGGGGGTTTCGACAAATTGGCTTCCTAAAAAAATTTACGACTGTGATGAAATTGAATTTAATTAAATACTACCTTACTTTTGCCCCACAATTCTACACAACTCTGAGCATTCATTTTTTAATTTTTAGTAACGATAGATAAAGTTCAAATTTTCACACAATTCAGCACAGCAAAATTGGAGATCGCCCAAAAATGAAGTTTCCATGTTTTCTGAATCTATGGACTTATGATTTGCACACCGTACGAGAAAATATGGTAAAATTTGGAAAAAAATTTGAAAAGGTGTTTTTCAGCCGTAAAAAGTTGAACTTTTTTTGGAAATTGAAAATTTTTCTTTTAAAAGCTCTTTCTCGTGAAGTTAGTTTTTTATGTTTTTGTCTCATTTTCTTCAAAACTATACTACCAATTTTCTTTCTGTTTTTTAATTATGTTCAGGAGAGATTTCTTTATAATTTAACAGAAGAATTTTTAAAACTGTCATTTTTTTGTGTTTTTAAATTGAATTGATTTGCATAATACTGTGCTGATTTTGAATGAATTGATGACATTTTTGGGATAAGTTGGGATTTCCCCAAACCATCCTGTCAAAACATGGTTGAGATGATCCTGAATTGAACTTTAAGAACCTGAACGTCGTAGGTCATGTGGTTTCTGAAAAAATGGGATCTTAAGTGATCTCTGTTTTTCCATGCTTAATTGCTACCCTTTCCTCAATTTCCAAAAACATGTTTTTTTACATTGTAAAAAGTTGCTAAAAAATGTATATATATGTCATATTTTTATCCTTCATGAACTGTGGGCATTTTTTATCCCAGTGTACCAAGTTTCTCACTTAAGAGAAATACAGATGCATTTAAACCAATTTCTCATTTTTTTCAGATGTCATTGGTTCAAAATTTTTTTACTATTTTTCTACTACTTGAAAATAATTCCTCTTCTAGGCTGTGCATTCAACTAAAAAAATTTACCCCCCCCCCCTGCAACATTAAATTGTGTTATAACAGGGTGTCAACTTTCTGGAGAACCTGGAAAAGTCAAAGAAAAGTGAAGGAATTTTGAAATTTTCGCTGAAATTTTTTTTTAAATTCAAAAGAAGGATAAATCATCTCTTATTTTCTACAGAATCCACTAGGTTTTTTTTGAAAACGTAAATATTTTTTAAATAAAAACTGATGAGAAAGGAATGCCATGATGTCTTTGATCACGATGTTGAAAAAAAAAGGGAGGGAGTGGAAGAGAATTCGAAATTATTGGTCACTTTTTGGAAAACTTTACAGAGAGAAAATTGATAAATTTTCAACTTTTAAGGGTATTTTTTGCAAAAAATTTCGCCCTCGCCTCGCTTGGGCTCATCACATTCGTATATTTCATTAAAATAATTGATATGTTATCCATTATTGATTTTTTATTTACTGGGGCAAACCAAAAAGATTGCAGGGGCTGTCGTGGAATTTATACATTTTAGGCACGTGATTTTTTATTGGTGGGGGGGGGGGGGTGAGGAGGTAATAATTGTGAGCTTTTTTTGAATTCTTAGCCCAGAAAAATCCGAACTTTTACTTGCATGATTTGGTAGACATCTTGACATAATTTGTTCATTTTTCAAAACTTCAAATATATAATTTTGCTTTAAAATGAAGTTTTTTCTTTTTATTTGAAATTTTTTCTGTTATAAAATCAAGATCTCAAGTTTTGTGTCGGGGTGGGGGGGGGGGTTGGTGAATTGAGTGTTAGGGTTAGGGGTACAGTAAACAGCTGCAGAGATAGGCCTGGTCTCAGAGGTGTCTGTACCACGGTAACTCGCTAACGGTCGTGGTGATGATGTAGTATTCGCCAATTCGCGATCTCGTATAAGGTAAATAGACACAAAGGAATTGGATCGCGACACCACTTGGATTCGTGTACAAATCGATATATTTGATAAGACACACATACACGAATATAATCGTTAATATGAATACACGAATCGCGGATATAAGCGAAAAACGATACATTACACACATACATTTACGTTAACACATACGTTTAGAAACCCTAGGCGATCTATGCTGCGGAGCATGATCGCGGTCCCCGAAGGCAGAGCTAGAGTTTCACTCGGGTGAGTATCCTAAGCAAGACGCGCCTAGTTCGCGGTGGATAGAATACTAAAGGTACCTTACGTAAGTGAGATACATTTAGGGTAAGGAATCTTGCCTGGCTGAGCAGGGTTGCCATGTATCCGCGGAAGGGAAAGTGGGCCATATTACCCTTTACATGAGAATTTTTAGAATTGAATTTGAATAGTTTTTGAGGCTTGAAAAGGGAACATCTAAAAATCTTGTACAAAGTAGTGATTTAAAAAAAAATTCACTAGACATCATGCCTTTCAAATAATTCTTCTGCACAATTTCAAGTTAAGTATATTGCGAAAAAAACTACCCCTTTCGCCATGCTTCATAAATATTATACGTAAAAGGTCTGGAAAATTTCGAAAAATTGGTCTGGAAAACCTGGAAAAGTTAGGGAAAATCAGTTCTGTAACATTGTTGATACCCTGATTGTGAATAATTCGTTTTCACGTAACAAAAAAATTGATTCAAAAAAACTGATTCGATGAAGAATCATTTCTCCAAGCATGATTCATCGTGATTCGAATAATCAATTCCGTGATTTTGCCCATTGCTGTCTCGAGAATTGATTTCTGCTTTTGATAGCCTACATGGCTTCTTTTTATTACTGTCTTAAACGTGTCACAAAGTCTTTCTAAAAACTGGCAATTATTTTGAAAAAAATTGATGAAAAAATTCTTAAATAAGTACAAATGTGACAAAACAAAAACGTACAAAAACATTTTATTTCTTTGTATAAAAAAATTCAAAATATAAAAATTTGTAAAATCAAAATGTATAAAACAAAAAAAAATGAGAAAAAAATAATCTACAAGGTAATAATACTTTCATCGGAGAAATTATTTCGCTTCGTTTTGAGAAATGAACTAATTCAGTGGGATCATTACCATACCATCTTTATCTGGTTTAGGAGATGAACCTTGATCAACTGGAACTTCTTCGTTTAACCTACGTAAAAAAAATTATAATTGTTTGCCAAATGTAAATTCCACAATTTAATTCGACTTACGGTTGAGTGACCTCTGGAAAATCTGGATCTTCGGGCCAATCGGGTCGTCGATTTTTGATTTCTTGTTCACGAACGATGTACTTATCCCCCTCATTGAGCTTCTTCAAGTATATTACTATTAAAGCGATGACTATAACTAGAAGAGCAATTGATAGTAATACGACGAGCCACATTATCGTAAAATTTCCCGAATCTTTCATCGGTTCTACTCTCGTAACTGTTTCCGGTGAGCTCTTTTCGGTCGATTGTATTGTTGGTTCTTCGGTCGTTTCAAGTTCTGTTTGTTCCAAGGCTAATACATGCTTTTCAGGGATTGCTGTGAAATTATTGGATATTGTTAAATTATGAAATTAAATCTCGAATTATTTGATTTTGTTTACAAGATAGAAATGCTAAAAATTGAGTATATTTACTTGGAATTTCTGACGTTTTGAAAGGTTTTATGCTGGAGTTCGCAACCAAAGTGCCATCGACTGAACTGACCATAAATTTGTATTCTTTGTTTGGTTGTAAATTACGAATAGTCACGTTACGATCATTTTTTTCGACCACTGTTTGAAATTCGGTGTCTTCTTTCAGTCTGAAAATCGATTTGAAAAAATCACTTCGCGATGGTCATAAAAAGTCGTTCGAATACAAAGCTGAAGTATTTACGCATAATCCACTCGAAATTCGGAACCAATCGGTTGATCGTTACAATTCGTATCCGTGTCTGCACCACATGGTAGCCATATTACTTTCACATCGGTCGAATTTTCCGATTCAATTCTCTCCAATTCAAAATCTGGCCTGATCATTGGTATACTGGGCATCGGTTTTGTTTTCTGTTCAATTACCATCCTGCAAAATAAAATGATGAGAAAAATTTCCAGATATTTTATTAGAAAAAAAGAATTTGAAAAATTATGTACTTTTCTCCGTCTCCAGCGTTGGTTGTTGCTTGTATAATAATTTTGTAATTCGTATCTGGTTCTAAGCCAGTTAATTTAACTTTGGTATCGTTAGGATCAGTGATTTGGGGAGTACCTTCAATCAATGGACCTGATTCAGTCTCAGAGACGGTTTGATAAAAAATTTTGTACCCAGTCAAACGACCGTTTGTAATCAGTGGTGGTTTCCAAGCTACAGTTAGGGCTGAACTTCCCACAGGGGTCGCTTCCGCAGATTGAACCGGTTCAGGGACTGAAAATAAATAAAAAATTATAAGAAAAACCAATTTAATTTCATTCAATGATTGGTACAAACCTCCTTCGGGTGTGTCGATTTCTAACTCTTCGCTGAAAGGACCAGCGTGTTTTCCATTAAGGACTTGAATACGGATTTTATTTTTCGTGTTTGGGGTCAGTTTATCGATTACGGCGTTGTTAAAATTCTGTTCAATGTTTACTTCCGTTACGTTGCCTTTTTGTTGATCGTGCTCGGGCCATGTTTCTATCTGTAAGCAAAAAAATTACGTTTTTGGCTTTGTTTTGTGCAAAATTGAACGCTCTTCTATCAATTACCTTGTATCCTTGGAAATTGCCTCTTAAGGCTGCTTTGGGTACGCGATTCCAAGAAATGTTTGCCTTGGTTGACGATAGAATTTCTACGAGGGCTAGATTGGATGGAGCCTCCAGTGGTACTGTAAAGGAAAACGTTATTTTTAATGGACTTTTTAGGATTATCAAAGTTTTCACCAACTCTCTTGGCGCAGATCTATGGAGAATGGAAAAAGGAATGTCTTCCCAAAATCTAAACGCCCGAAATTTTTTTTAAAAAGTTTCAAAAATTGTTATTTTTTGCTTTTTTAAGTGTAATTTTTCGAAAAATTTCACTCTTGCTTCACTCAGACAGTACTTTTGTCTTTGTTTGCATGAAATATCCCGAACAGGGTATCTACTGATCATGAAAGTCATGAAAAAGGCCAAGATTTTTCATGAAAAAGTCGAGGAATTTTCAATAATTTTCTCGTATTCGAAATTTGCAGATTATTCATGATTTTTATTTTTTTAAATTTTGAAACATTTTCAAATTTTTTTGATTCTTGCTATCGTTTTTATTTATTTTGAAAAATAGGGGGCTATTCCATACTAAAACAGACCAAAAATGAAGTCAGGTCTTCCGATTTCGCTCAAAATTTTTTTACGAGTTCCCTTGGTGGCCTATTCATAAAACCAAGATCATTTTTTTCTGACCCTCAAGGGGACGGGGAGGTGGGCCTAGAAATTTTTATGCGATTTTTTGCCAAATTAACCAACTTTGAAGGCTGATATCTCGAGATAGGTTGTACTTGGGTAAAAACTGTTTGCGGGATCTGAAAGATAATTAATAGTAGATTCAAAAACGATAATCACATTTTGAAAAGCTCAAAGTTGAACTTTGGCGGTGAAATCTCAACTTTCATGATAAGAACAAAAGCTGAAAGCTACCATTTAAAAAACTGAAAAAAATACAGTGAGTACCTAAGCCCTTTTTACTCTTTTTTCACCCAAAAAATTTTCAAGATGGGATCTTTAAACCCCTGGGGGATACAGGGGTCCACAATTATTACAAAAATTCAAAAAAATCGAAAAAGTAAAGTATCACATCGATTACTACTAATTTGAAGGCGCTGATTTCGAATATGTTCTCAGTTTTTTCATTCGACTCCTCTGAACCCTCCTATCAGCCTCCTTGATAGGGTCAAAATTCAAAAAAATGAAAAATAACGTGTGACCTGTCGTTTGTTAGGATTTGCTTATTTTTTGGATTTGACCCTTTAGTGCCCCTCTACCCCCCTCCAATTTTGGGGAAAACTATGTTAAGGAACGAAAATACCGTGTGGCATATCGATTCAAACTAATTTGAGGGCGAAGAATTCGAATATCAACTTATTTTTTGATCCGACCCCCTCCCCGTGCTTCAAGTGACCCCTTCCTCCAGTCTTATGTAATCAATACGGAATTGAATATTTCGAAAAATTATGGGGATGGGGTCGGATCAAAAATTAAGTTGATATTCGAATTCTTCGCCCTCAAATTAGTTAGAATCGATTTGCCATGCAATATTTTCGTTTCTTAATAATTATTGTTTTTCTTAAAATTTAGGGGCTAGAGGAGCACTGAAGGGTCAAATCCCAAAAATAAGCAAATTTTTGATCTCAGCGCCCTCAAAAACCCAACAAACGACAGGTCACGCGTTATTTTTCATTTTTTTGAATTTTGACTCTATCAAGGAATCTAATGGGGGGGGGGGGGGGTCAGGGGGATCGAATGAAAAAACTGAGTACATATTCAAAATCAGCGCCTTCAAATTATTAGTAATCGATGCGTTACTTTACTTTTTCGATTTTTTTTAAATTTTTGTCATAATTGTGGACCCCTGTACCCCCAGGGGTCTAGAGATCCCATCTTGAAAATTTGTTGGTTGAAAAAAGGCTAAAAAGGGCTACTACTCACTGTAATTTTTTCAGATTTTTAAATGGTCGCTTTCATCTTTTGTTCTTATCATGAAAGTTGAGCTTCCACCACCAAAGTTCAACTTTGAGCTTTTCAAAGTTGGATAATTTGGCAAAAAATCGCAATCGCACAAAAATTTCGAGGCCCACCTCCGCCCCGCCTTCTTGATGGTTGGAAAAAAAACAATCGTGGTTTTGTGAAAAGACCACCAAGGGGAACTCGTAAAAAAAAATTGAGCGAAAGTGGAAGACCCGACTTAATTTTTGGTCTATTTTAGTATGAAATAGCCCAGAAGTCATAAAAAATGAAAAAAAAATGGAGACTTGAAAGGCTAATTCAGTAGACACTAGCTGTTTAAGTATAATTTGAAAATTTTTTTCAAAAACGCCATTTTTCGATTTAATTATTGCACAAACCTCATTATTTCACATTTTTTGGTCTCAGCATTTTCACTACTTACATATTTCACCCCTCCTTGCGGAAATCAAAAAAAAAATGACGAAAAATTTCATGCCTCCCTCCCCAAATCTTGACCTGGATCTGCAACTGTCTACTCACCATCTTCTTCGTAATATCCTTCCACAGTAATCGGTGGTTGGGTACATGGACCTTCGTCATTTCCAGCAACAACTGTGACGAAATGTTTTTCGTAAGGAGGTATGTTGATTGTATATTCTCCTGTTTCCCATTCTGAAATTTTCTGACTTTCCCATTCGTCTCCAGGGGCGTCAATTTTCCAAGATACACTGTAGTAGAAGCCAGGTCCATTATGATCAGTCTTTGGCATCGGCTGTGTGCAATTGAATGAAGTTTTTAGAGTTTTTAGAGTTTGGTGAATTTTGCGAGTGATGGAAAATGAGGGTATTACTTACTTTCCACGATATCACAGAAGTTGAGGGCTCTGTGGCTCGAACTGTTACATTTTCAGGGTTTTTGAAAGGAATGGTAGCTGGAGTAGTGAATGAGACAGGTTCATAGTTCGAATCAGCTGGACCGATTTCATTACCAGCGATGATTGTGACGAGATATTTTTCATATGGCACCACATTGTGAACTATGTATTCTCCTGTTTCCCATTCAGAGACGTTTCGACTTTCCCATTGCTCTTCTGGTATATCTCTTTTCCACAAAACATTGTAGTGGAAGCCTGGCCCATTGTGATCATTTTTTGGCATAGGCTGAGTAATGAAGAAATGATGAAAATTAACCATAAATTTTGGCCCTTTTCAATTATGAAGATCAAAATAATACCTACCTTCCATGATATGTGCAAAGTTGTTGGGTCGGTGGCACGAATAGTTACATTTTCTGGATTTTTGTATGGGATGTCAGGTGGAGTTTGAAGTACAAATGGTTCGGAAGGTGATATAGCTTGTCCTAGGTCATTACCAGAGACAACAGTTATGAGGTATTTTTCATAAGGCTCCACATTGGGAACTACATATTCTCCTATTTCTGATTGTGCAATGGTTTGGCTCTGCCATTCAGACTCTGGTATGTCTTTTTTCCACGATACGTTGTAATAAAAACCTGGCCCATTTTGATCACTTTTTCCCATTGGCTGTGGGATTTACAATTGTAAAATTTGTTGACGAATAATGACATCCGTTAAAATCATCGAGTAACTTACCTTCCAAGATATTTCCAAAGATGTAGGATTGTTGGCTCGAACAGTCAAGTTGTCTGGATTCTTGAAAGGGATGTCAGCTGGAGTATTATATTCGAGTGCTTTGGAGTCTGCGGTAGATTTGCCCAGATCATTACCAATGGTAACTTTGACCAAGTATTTTGTAAAAGGTGTTAGATTAGGAATTGTGAATTTTTCTGTTTCCCATGTTGAGATGGTTTGATTTTCCCATTCTGCTTCTGGTGAGTCTTTTTTCCATGAGACTTGGTAATGGAAACCGGGTCCATTGTGGTCATTTTTTGGCACAGGCTGAATGATTGATGAATTATAAAATCATAAATAAGTTTAAGTTCTTGGTGTTAATTGTAATAAAAAAAAGTACAACATACCTCCCATGATATCTCCAATGTTTTAGGATCAATTGAATGAACAGTCACGTTCTCTGGATTTTTTTCAGGGACATCTGGTGGAGTCTCAAGTACAAATGGTTCAGATGGTGGTGAAGCTGGACCTTGGTCGTTTCCAGCAACAACAGTGACAAGATATTTCTCATAAGGCTGCACATTTTGCACCATGTACTCTCCTTTTTCTGGCCCAGTAATGATTTGACTTTGCCATTCTGAGTCTGGTGTGTCTTTTTTCCACGATACGTTGTAATAAAAACCTGGTCCATTTTGGTCATTTTTTGGCATTGGCTATGTAATTGACAATTTGTAGAAAAAATTGACGAACAATCATTTTAATATCACAAAGGAACATACCTGCCAAGAAATGTCCAATGTTTTAGGATTGCTGGTTTGAATGGTCACATTATCTGGGTTCTTGAATGGGATGTCAGCTGTAGTATTATATTCCAATGTTTCAGAAATTATCGCAGATTGCCCCAGGTCATTGCCAGCAGTGACTTTGACCAAGTATTTTGTATAAGGTGTTACGTTGGGGATAGTGTAATCTCCTGTTTCCCAGTTCGGGATGGTTTGATTTTCCCATTCTGCTTTTGGCGTATCTTTTTTCCACGAGACTTGGTAGTGGAAACCAGGTCCATTATGGTTTGTTTTTGGCATAGGCTGTGGATGAATAATGGTTGCTAATTGGAGAGTGATTAGGGATATCAAGTAAAATTATGTCACATACCTCCCAGGATATCTGTAAAGCTTTGGATTCGTTGGCAGCTTTAATGGTTACATTTTTGGGATTCTGGTAAGGGATTTCTGGAGGACTGGAACTGCATATTGAAGATGGTTCCGAAGGCAAAGAATTCCCAATTTTATTCACAGCCAGTACTCTAAACGTATAATTAGTCCAAGGAGTCATTTTTACCTGTTGAATTTCATTTTTGGATGATTATTTACATTAATTTAGAATATGTTCGTTCAAAGTTTAAGAATTTTATATTTTTCTTACTGTGAATGAGGTTTCTGTTGCTGGAACCGTTTCGGGAATCACCTCCCACATATCTGACACTGAAATCTTGTTGTATTGTATAATGTAGTTTATAATCGGAGCTCGATTGTCACCGGTACTTTTCCACAAAATAACAGCATCCTTGGCATTACACGATACAGAAACTATTGCCGGAGGGTTCGGAATATTCTGGACAATCAGTGAGGCTTCAGCTGTAGCATCATCCAGTCGTGTATGAGCGATACAGGTATATACTCCAGAGTCCAATTCGCTTGTTTTCAGAATAGTCAAAGAGCTATTGTTGTTTTGAACAAAACGCTGATCTGAGGAGTCGATACTTTCTTGGTTTCTTTGCCAGCTAATGGTTAATTCCAAGGCAGGGTTTATTATAGCAGAACATTTAAGTGTGGCGGGATCTCCTGCTGGTATTTCTGTGTCAGAAGGTGCTAGTTCAGGAGGGATTCTTGTGTGTTCTGAAAATAAAAATTGAGGGTGTGTTTATAGAGAAGTAAATTAGAGATGGATGTTTTGAATATGCATTTGAACTTACCTCGAACTGATAAATTTGCACTGATGCTGATTGATGAAATTTTATTCTGTGCGAGGCAAGTGTATTCTCCTGTATCGGTGAGTGTAGTATTTCTGTAAAAATTTGAGAGTTTATTTTAATTGACGATTGAGAAGCTCAGTTTGTGTAATTGATTTTCTAATTTTTTTATGATTAATCTTTTCTTTCAACTTGACCTCAGGGCCAGATCAATGGCCAAAGGAGGAGGCCTGCTATCTTCTCCAATGGAAAAGTTACATTTTTATGAAAAAATACTGCATTTTGAGTGATTTTTTTCTAGGAAAATTGCTTTCAATGTCGAAAAATCGATGAATATTCCATTCTAGTCTGAAAATTTTCAATTTTTAGCCCTTTTGATAAAGTTAACTTAGGTTTTTTTTGCTTGATCTACAAATAAGGTGTTTTGAGAGGTTCTGCAATTAATAAAAATAATGATACTCAAAATGAAAAGTACTGAGAGAGTCTACATTTTATGATGGAAAATCATTTTTTTCTATCAACAATTGGGGTAGAAAAAGAAGTAAAAATCGAATTTAGAATTTTTTTGTGTCGTTCATTTCTGGAGATGATTTAGAGAGGGAAGGAAGGAGAGGCCGAGGGGGGATCTTTTTCCAAAGGTCCTGCAAATTTTTCGAAAGTTGTGAAAAAGCAGGGCTGGTAAGCCAATCAATAAAACTTAAACTTGAGCTTAAAACTTGGAATGAATTTTTAAAAATAGAACTTAAACTTACGTTTAAAGCTTAAACTTAAACTTGAAGCTAAACAGCCAAAAATCATTGGCTTACAGCGTAAAGCTTAAGGCTTAAAGGTTGAATCCATTTTTTATAATTTTTCTTGGGGGGGGCGAGGGAAAATCGAAACGAGATCGATTTTTCACTTTTTTTGTGATCAGAAAATTGATTGTATTTGAATTAAAAACGAAGAAAAAAAGAAATTCAAGTTTTTTTCTTTGATTTTTTTCAAACTGCTAAATTTTCTTCTCGAGATGTTTTCAAACCAAATTTTTGCTTCTGAATTCTGAAACTTTTTCAGACTCGATTTCTTATCTTGGAATTTTTTCAAATCAAAACTTCAAGTTCAAAGTTTTTAACTTCTTTTCAACATTTTTCTGCTCAATTTTTGTATCCAATCCTAATATTTTTTCATACTCTGAATTCTGGAATTCAAAAGTATTATGTAAAATAATGTCTCCTGTTGCACACCTACCCTAGTCCCATCATGGAATTCTTTCTAATTTATTGAAAATTTTTTGGAAAATGAAAAAATCAAGATTTATAAAAAAATATCAACAAATTGTAAGCTGGAAAATTTTAGAGTTGAAAAGTGATTGAAAAACAAGTTGATAAAATATCCAAGGAAATTTCAGATTGAAAAAAGTTCAAGAATGTAGTAAAATGTTTCAAGAAAAATTTCAAGGTGGCTGAAAATAATTTAAGTTTGAAAAAAATATATATAATATTTCAAGATCAGAAAAAAATGGGGAAAAATTCTAAAATTTGAAATAATTTTAAGTTGAAAAGAAATTGAGAAAAATTTTTTAAAAACAATTGATGAATAATTTTAATTTGAAAAAATTTCAAGGTCATCAAAAAAAATTGAAAAAAATGAATGAAAATGGGAAGATGGAGCAATAATTTCAACTTTCAAGCTCAAAAAAAATAAAACCTAAACTTAAAACTTGAAATTTTAAAAATAAAGCTTAGGCTTATTTCTAAAAAAATCATCGACTTAACGGCTTAAAGCTTGAGGCTGATTTACCAGCCCTGTGTAAAAGCTCTACATTTTTATTCAGAAATTTTGTTAGATACCTTGAAATGTTACCACCTCATTTTTTTTTTTTTTTTTTTTTTTAAATCCAAAAATCTAGTAATCATAACCCTTACTTTATCGTTAAATCTCCATTTTTAGTAGTGGTGAATCGATCACCACTCAATTCTGCATTGTTTCTCATCCACGTAATCTGAGGTTTAGGAGATCCTTCTGCACGACAACTCATCATCACCGTACCACCTTCGATGATTTCTTGATTCTGAGGCAATTGAGTAATGTTTGGTGGTTCAGCTGAAAATGAAAAGCATGCAAATTGAATTCAGTTCTTTTAAAAATATGGAGCTAAATTCCTGGATGCTCACCTAAAACATTAACGAACGCTTCTTGATACACATATCCCACACTATTGGTCGCATTACACCCATAATTTCCGGTATCATTTTTCCATAGTTTCTCAATGATGATAGAATTAGAAGAAACTGCTCGTCTCGGATTGAACGGTGCCTCAGACAGAGGTTTTCCGTTATGTATCCAAATTATTTCCGGCGGTGGGTTTCCAGTCGCTTGGCAGTGGAATTCTACGGTTTCTTGTTCGTCAATGGTCACGCTTTCTGGTTTCTTGGTGAAACGAGGTTCAACTACAGGATGAGAAAAAAATTTAGGTTCTGGTATGATCGGTTTTTATGCAAAGTTGAATATTTATTTTGTTTACCCAGAACTTTCAAGGTGATTGTGTAAGATATTGAATCACCGACGCCATTGCTGGCTTGGCAAGTGTAGTTTCCTTCGTCTGATGAAGTGACTCTTTTGATCTCTATGCTTTTTCTACCATCTTTGGACGAAGTACCGCCTCGAAATTGGAGAAGTTTGTCGTTTTTGTACCAAGTTATCGTTGGTAATGGGCTGGGAAAATTTTTAATCGAATCATTAGATTAATGATAATTGGAGTATGATAAAATTGAATGTTTTTTAATCATTTTATGGCAATATTTTTCAAAATGAAAAAGTAAACTGAATGAAAATTTGTCATTTATCTGAAATTTTGTATTTGCGTGGAAGACGTGCCATTTTGTATGATTTTCGCACTTCATTATAAAGTACATTGTGGTGATTCTTGGTAGTTGATAAATGGTTGAGAAGAGAGGGAAGAGGATAACGAACCACTGATATGTTTACGTTTAGATATGTACTATAGACTCTTTTTCTAAGAATTTTAATTCGTAGTACATAATTGCAATAATTATTAGCGATATTATACATTTTTTAAATGATTATTTTTGAAACAAATACTCATAATCTCAATTAAAGTAACAATATTATTTCGTTGATAGGCTATTAATTGGCGAATTATATTCATCGGAGATACGCTGCTTGGTAATTTCATTAGGTTGATATTAACCAAATTAGCGAATTTTTTTCAAACGCTTTTTTCCGAACATACGATTTTTTACGATTCGACTTTGAAAATGAAATAATTCGGATAAGAAATTAGCTCGATTGAGAAAATATAACGATTTTATTTTTATCAAAATTTACAGAATGTTAAATTTTCTATTAAAAAAAGACACCCAAAACAAAAAAAAACTCATTTAAGGGATTATCAAAGATCCTAAATTAATTTCTGACGCTAGAAATCGTCCTTCCCGGAGTAGTGGAGGAGCGAATATTGAAAAATTTTCAATTTCATCGAGTCGGAAATTGGAATTCACGTTTTTTGTTCCTCTAAATCTAATATTTCTGAGATCGTTCAAATTGGTTCCCGAAATGTACGTTTTTTGATCTGAAATCCATTTCTTAGATGGTTTTGAACTAATGAATTTCGAAGATAAAAAAGCTTATTACGTTTTGAAGAACCAATTAGAAAATGTCTGAAATTTCGAATAAATTTTTTACCTTTCCGGGGAAATAAATTCTTTGTTTTTTAAAAATTCGTTTCAAAAACCGATTTGAGAAAGTCAAAAAACATCTTGAACTCACCTTCTCATTCTACGGACTCGAATTTTTAGTTTTAATTCGTTTTAGGAGTTTTTTACTGTATTTTTATATCGAAAATATTCATCGTTTTCTAATTTGAAATGTTTGTTTTTCTGCTTACAGGTGAGTTGTGTCTCTATTACCAATGCGTTTTTATGTTTCTGATTTGTACGAGTAAGTGAATTTTACTGATGTTTAATATTTTTTACGTCGTTCGTTCGAATGATATATACAACTTTTATTATCACAAGATTTTCTACTTTTGGGATTTCTTGAAAAATGTATTTCAATAATCATGAATAAGTGTTTCTTTTGAAAAACTGTGATGCAGTTTTATTAAATCTGATGAAGAATCGAAGCTAATAAAAAGATAAATATGAAAGTTTTTGAAGATCGATGCGAATGAGTAAATCCTAGAGAATTGAGGAGGGGGGGGGGTGCTTTTAAATAATCTGATATGAGTCAAATCAGACGATTAACATTTTATTTTCTGAATTTTATTTTGGATTAGGACATGGGGGGGAGGGTTTCCAGAAAAAGTTTGAGGTCACCAAAGAGAAGTGTCCAAAAAAATTCGGGGTTATAAAAGATCAGTGAAAAATTTCACTGATTCTCAGGCCTTCCGCTAACTGAGACACGTCTTTTGGTGGTCGGGAACTGGACTTTTGTCGCATACAGAAGCCTACTAAGAAGGATATTCCTCGAAAAAGTGCGGGAATTTCACCGACGCGACGCCTGGACTAACGTTTTTGGTCTTTCTCAAGGTAATTTTTTTACGCCGTTTGCGCAGTTTTTTAACACGATTGTCTACAACTTTTCAAACCTATGTAAACAAAAAGTCGCGATTTTTCGCTGGTCAGGCCTTTCGACGACTAAGATGCGTATTTTGGTGGTCGGAAACTCGACCTTTGTCACATACAGAAGCCTACTAAGAAGAATATTCCTCGGAAAAATGTGGGAATTTCACCGATTCCTGAGCTAGTGCGTTGGTTTTTCACTACATCTTTTTCTACTGTATTTTGTCACTTTTTCATGCAAGTATGATAATTTGGATCGAGTTTTTCAATTTTACTCGCAATTTTGATGAATTGTTGGATTTTGGATTATTCGAGAAATTTGTGTCATGAGACAAGAGTTTAAAGGATTTTTTCAGTTTGAAAAACTATGAAAACTTGCTGCTTTTTCATTTTGAGCAATTTGAAAAATTCGTTCGCAATCAGAAAAAATAATTTTTCGATCGTGAAATTAAAAAAAAAAAAGGTCAATTATGCGGCCTATTTTTGAAACTGATCGTGATTCTCGTCTCAGACTTCGCAGTGTACATGACGTGTTTGTACCTCTCAGTTATAGCAGATAAGACAAAGAGAAAGCTACGATTTTTCAAAACTTAATAAGTTGATTTTTTCTTCATTTTTTGAAAATTTTTTCAATCATTTTTGATGGAAAAAGACAATTGGTGCAGAAATTTCTGTTCTTTAATTTTTAAGGTGCCTGTTCTGCTGGGTAAGGGAAGTCCAAAAATCCGAAAAAATTATGAATTCTGTTGAGTTAGTCCAAAAGTATAAAAAATCACGAATTTTGGCTAAAATTTGGAAAAAGGTTTGGAAATTTTTGAGCAATTTGGTCGTATTTCTGAATTTTACTAATTCAGGATGTCTAACAGGTCAAGCTGTCCTGATAAGTCAAGCTTTTTTCAAAAAGGTCATGCCGGTCCTGAAAAGTCAAACTTTTTGACCAATTCAACCTGATTTACTCAAAAGGTCAAGCTTTTTTCAGAAATATAGCTATTTTTTTGAATTTAATGTGTTTGTTGAAATTTTAATTTTCTATAAATAGTTATAACCATACAAATGTATGGGGGGGGGGGTGTACTGGCATACAGACTCATAACTTGGGGGGGGGGTTGCTCGGAAATTCACATGCAAAAAGTTATTTCAAAAGGTCAAGCTAAGTCAAGCTTTTTGACAAATTTTGTTACACATCCTAATTGGGGATAATTTTAATCAAAAATGACTGAAAAATTTCTTTAAAAAATGAGAAAAAATTACACTTTGCAAATAGTGAAGTATTGTAGCTCATTCAGTTCTGAGAATTTTTCTGTTTTCAGCAAGTACCATTCTGCTTTCTCATCTAATCTGAGATAGGACATCCAGAATACCTTCTCAAAAGTTACCTAAGTATTTAATTTTTACAAATTAAGTACTCACGTTCCGCCAAATATGCAATACAGTCGAGTTTTCTTGCCCAATGTAGCAATTTCTTCTGGTTTACTTGTGTACTGTTTTATCGGTGCGACTTCATTGTCATCTGAGGACTCTTCCATTGGAGTTACACTCAATATAACCTTGGCTCCTGTTTTCACTTCGCTTCTGTAGAATGAAAAATCAAATACGTGAGTTATTCGCTACATTTGGAATATAATTGTGTACGAGCGAATCGTTTTGGTTACTCAACATGTAAGGAGATGTAACTGCACAGGCGTAAACTGAATCTTCGATGGCATCGTCCAGGGTAACATTCGAAAACCATAAAGTACCCGTTGGATCTACGGTTATTCGAGGATCTTCAATTCCGTTTAATTTTCCGGTGAAATCCTGCCGGTGAAGAAATTAATGTACGTGAGAGGTGACTGCTGAATCGTTTTTTTTGTTTTTTTTTTCAATGGCGAAATTTTAATATTTCTTGAACAGCCCACCAACCTGTGTTAACCAATTCGTAGTGGGTTTAGGATATCCACCAGGAGGCTGGCATGCTAAACTGAAAGGTTGACCTTCCAGTGCTTCCTTCTTCACAGGTTTATCATTTCTGAACGAATTTAATTCAATTCTACGAGCGAATATCGAATTTGAAGTAGCGATACCCCAAATGTTTTCGGCGAAACATTGATATTGACCTGGAATGATAACGTTTGATTTGAATTGTTTGGAAATTGTTGATCGAGAGTTTCAAATATATCAAAATTGAACTGACCAACATCGCTAACTTTGGTGGGAGAAATCCTCAACGTTCCTGTGCCTTGTTCTCGAGTAATTCGATTACCTTCAGTGGTCCAATTGAAAAGTACGCCATTTTTTGTATAAAAATAACTAATCAAAAATTATGGATTGAAATAGCGATCGATTTTGTTGGAATACTTAAGGGAAGGTGGGGCAGGATGCACCAGGGGGCAAGATGCAAGATAATATGGGTGCCTGAAAAAAGTTCAGCTTTTGAATGCTCTTTTCTACAAAAAATTTCGCCCCTCGTTTCGCTCGGGCTCAGTAAATTTACACAATTTTATTTTCAAAATAATTGTATGAAACTTCTTCCTTTCCCAGCCTAGACAATTAATATTTTCAAGTGAAAAAATTGTCCTACACACTTATCAAAGGAGGTAACGATCTCGATTGCAATTTTCAAAAATGTTTTGATTTTTTAGAAGGAAATCAGGAACGGGTTTATAGATATTGTTTTTTTTGAAAGTCTAAACAAAACACGGAAAAAAGCACAAATTTTACCCAATGAAGAAATTTTTAGATTCTGGATGCCCTTTTTTCAAAAAATTTCGCCTTCGCTTCGCTTAGGCTCAGTAAATTTACTTTTTTTTCGAAATCATTGTAAAAACTCTTCTCTTCCATCTTAAACAATGAAATATTTTGAAACAGAAAAAATTTGTCCTCCTAAAATGAGTTTAAATTTTTTGCTGGGGGGGGGGGTGTACAATATTAATTTTGAAAAGGTCGTGCTGAAAGTCCTTCCAAGGTCCTTCTAAAGTCCTTCTTCTGGGGTTTGAAATTTTGTTAGACACCCTGGTTATTATCAATAATGTGATTTTACGTGATTTTCGAAAAATTCTTGAAATTTGATTTTTGTAAAATATCATAAATTCAAGTTTTGAAAAAAAATTTAGGTTTTTTTTTGTAATTTACATCCAATTACCTATCGAATGATGTATTTGGTTGGCACTTTCCCCTACATTTTCTCCCCAGTACATTGCGTTAAAAAAAATAGTGCCAGTGGGGCAAGATGCAAATTGAAAATGGGGCAGGATGCAAACATTGTTTTTAAATACGAATTTTTCGAAAAAGTCACATATGGTACTAAAGATGGTCCAATTGATATTTTTGTGATATTTTTTCCAGGATATCACATTTTTGCTTTAATTTTTAGATGGAATATAAAAAATATCAAAAGTTTGCCTAAAACTCAGAAAATCAATTAAGGCAGCATAAATTATGAATACAAAGATTTTAGAACTCCTCTTTTCAAAAATTACGCTTCTATTTAAATCTGTAGTATCCACCTCGAATGTACTTGAGTAAATTTTACAAAAAATATTCGCGATTTTTCATCATGTTTTCACTGTTTTCATCTTGCCCAATGGCATTTTGCATCCAGCCCCACCCATGGGGCAGGATGCAAAAAAGAGAAAAAAAATTCAAAAAATTCTGCAAAGTTGAGGTATGCACCAAAGTGGAATTTATTTCAGCGAAATGAAAGGCAAATGTTTGAACTTTAATAATTTGTTGCAAGAATCAGACAATTTGGCCAATTTGAATAGATTTGGCAGAACATTTGGTCTAGGTTGGTGTATCCTGCCCCTCCTTGCCTTAATCGAATTTTTATTTTTTACTCACTCTGGTTCAGGGTCTCCTTTGGCTTCGCAAGGGATCTCGAAAGATCGTATCGTATTCGAATCTTCGCTTTCAACGTAAAATAGTATTTCTTCCCTTGGGGGTTGCGTTACGAAATAAGGGGGTGATTTGGCTGCGAGTGTTTGTAAAATATTTTTCAAAATTCCAAATAAAATCTACATAAACATACTCAATAAAAAATTCAACTTACCCTCTCCCGAAACGAATCGCGATTTGAATACAAATATTATTGTCAGCAAAACAATTATTAATCTCACTATCGGACTCATCACGAATTTATAACTTATCTGGCTGTTAAAATTAACACAAATGGGATCGAGTAATACATCTAAACTTTTTTTTTGTTGTTATCAGGGTAACGTATGTAGTATTTGTAAATTAAGTTACGTAAAACAATATTCAGCGGAAATATCAAAAATAAATCAGATAAAGAGCGAATAACTGTCTATGACGAGCGTTCTGCGAAATCCAAACGCTGCATTGTTCGGTTGATTTCTTTTGTAAAAAACAATAAAGCCGCGTAAAATTTAAAGATAATGAAAGTGATATCGGACTGTAATTCTTTAATAATTAAAAATATACCGAAACGTGAAAAAAATTTCGAAAAAATTGTAAAAGTGATTTTTAACGGTGAAATGAACGTGAAAAAAATAGAAAAGCTAATATTATAGCGTAACAGCGAGCGGCCTTTCTTATCAAAAAACGACAACTTACACTCGCTATTGATTTAAAAAATGATAAATTATATCGCTACAGTCCACGATGGAGGTCAAATTATAAATACGAGTACAGTAAGTAAATAGGGACGAGTCGAAAATATCGTGGTTTTTTCGTGTTTTTTTTTTCTCTCGATCTTTTATCTAGCATTTGTAACTTTCGAGCTCTAATTAAACTCACCTCATTAGTCGCCAATGATGCAATTTTATGCCTTGAAAATGAAGTCGTAATGAGACGTTGTACGACTCGAGTAATCGAATTAGTGGATTATCCCCACTAATCGCGTAATTAGTGAAAATAAAAGTGGCAAGGTACGGGCGAGTAATCATAAATGCAACGATTCTGCGAAAAATGATCCGAGCTTTGGAGGAGAAACGACCCTGAAAACTGCCCCTTCGCATTGGCGAATTTATTTTCGCGTTGCGTGTTAATTGATTGCAGCGGCGGATAAACCCTTTGTGGAGTATTTATAAATTAATTGATAATTGACGTAAATCGCCGAGATTTACGACACTGACATTCAGACGGCGTTATCGGAGTTTGAAGCTTTTTTATTTAAAGATTCGCTGCAAGGCGTCGCGTCGGTGAGTTTTTTTTCGATGTCTGGCGGTTTATTTTTATCAAGCGATAATATTATTGTCGCCAGATTCGAAATTATCTGTTTTGCAGTCTGATGGAAGCAAGTGGAGGAATGGAGGAATCAGCCTGAATGGCGCTTAAAGATATTGTTTTTGAAGAAAGGAATGAATGAATATGATAGCAATGTGCTAGTGATCATGGAAGTCTGAAGTTTGAAGAAAAAAAATTATGAAAGCCATAAAATTCGTGGGAAAGTCAGAAATTTTTATGAAAAATTAAAAGATTTGTAATTGAAATAATTTTCTCTTTCATTTTAGCATGTCACTGTCAGAGAATTGTTCAATATTTTCACGAACAGAAAAAACAAATCATTGAGATTCACAAGGCCAATCAGCCCATTATGGCCTCACTTTAATTCATGATATAAGTAAATGATTCATATTTTATGTGCCTAGTTCCTATGTACAACGTGATATTTTTTTCAAAATTTTTTAGGTGGTGGAACATCTTGAAAAATGCGAAAAACCATTTTTTCACAACGTTTTTCACTCATAAAAATGATCATTTTTGGCCGAAAAAAATTTTCTCGTAATTATATCCCAAAATACGTATATTTTATACACCACTTGACCGATTTTCACTTTATTTCATATTTTTTTCGTGATTTTTGTATTTTTAAGTTCAAATAAGTACCGTAGAGCACGAGGCTCAAAATTGAATATTTCACTTTCTTTGCATACGAAATTGTTATACGAAAAAGTTTGCAACAGATTCATTTTTAGCAGCTCAAACTACTTCAATAAACTCCATTTGTACGATCAAAACACTCAAATTTTGAAAATTCAGTTTCGAGTCGACGAATTTTTTTCAGTAATACGCCAATTCTTAAGGTCGTCCACATTTAGATAGGTACCATGGAGAATTTTTTTGTTGGATATCAGTCGAGCCCCCCACCAATTTTTTCCTTTATGACAGGGTTTACACCGAAATATTTTTAGCCTGAGCGATGAAAGGGGACTTGTGTCTCTCGCCCCTTCGTGGATTTTAAAATTTAAAAAAAATCGCACAATTCAGAAAATAATTTTTTTTGTAAGGGGGGGAGCGGGTCATGGAAATGACAAAAATTCAGAATCGAATGATACCACAGCAATTCTCTTAGACATAAAGAGGAAGGGGTGGTGCAATACCAGCGGAGAAGTGCTCAGAACGCAAAAATTACGTATTCTATTTTTTATACCAATGTAGTTTTAAAAATACAATTTTGCATTTTTGAATTGGGAGAATCATGTTAAAAACACCTTTATGGGTAGGTATTACAAACAGGCATCAAACAGAGTTCCTTTTTTTAGTGACTTGTCCCCTATTTTCAAGGTTGGTCACTAAAAGTCACTTTTTTTGCCAAAAGGTCACTATTGGTCACTTTTTTCATTCGGTAGTTAATTTTTTCAGAAATCTAAAAGTAAGTACATACCTATCCCGAAAGTGGTTTTTTTGCTTCTTTTATCATAAATTTTTCAAACAATTTTCAAAATTTGAGTGT
Organism: Pseudococcus viburni; assembly: GCA_033439095.1. Lineage (NCBI taxonomy): Eukaryota > Metazoa > Arthropoda > Insecta > Hemiptera > Pseudococcidae > Pseudococcus > Pseudococcus viburni. Next base: position 18,251 of record JAVBJF010000790.1, on the reverse strand, counting down.
TTTGATTGTACAAATGGAGTTTATTGAAGTAGTTTGAGCTGCTAAAAATTTTTCGTATGACAATTTCGTATGCAAAGAAAGTGAGATATTCAATTTTGAGCCTCGTGTTGTACTTATTTGAACTTGAAATTACAAAAATCACGAAAAAGATATGAAATAAAGTAAAAATCGGTCAAGTGGTGTATACGAGTACATACGTATTTTGGGATATAATTACGAGAAATTTTTTTTCGACCAAAAATGATCATTTTTATGAGTGAAAAACGTTGTGAAAAAATGGTTTTTCGCATTTTTCAAGATGTTCCACCACCTAAAAAATTTTGAAAAAAATATCACGTTGTACATAGGAACTAGGCACATAAAATATATTTTTTTCAGAATTGCACCTCTGAAACATTATACAGAAAACTTAATTTAAAGTTTTCAAACGCGATTTTTGGCAAGAAAAAATCATCAAATTTTTTTTTCAAACCACCCACTAATACCCCTCAGTATAGTGTACAAATCACGAAAATTTAAAAAAATTTGGTTGAAAACTCGTGGAAATAAAATTTTTTAATAGAAAGGTTAAAAAAAGTAACGTTTTGCCCCATAACTAGGGCTAGGAGAGGGGTAGGGGGCCAAAATTTTCACCACGTGGTTTTCAGACCCTAAGAACTAAATTCCATCGGTTAGTTTCGAATTTCAGCTCGGGGGCAGATTCGCATATCTTAACCGCCGCACAGTGGTCCAGGAGACCCCTCAAAACGCGCGAAATTCATTATCCTAAAAAAAGAGCAATAAAAGTGGGTAAAAAATAGTGTACATATAGTTTTTTTGGTCGTAGATTACGAATCTGACAAAAAAAAATTGATTCGGGGCAATGGAGAGGGGGTAGGGGAGGTGCTGAAATCGAAATTCACCTAAAATTTCGTGTAATATATCGAAATCTAGGTTTTAGAGGTCGTAGATTAAGAATATGACAATAAAAAAAATTTTAGAGGTCATGGGGAGGGGGTGGGGGTGCTCAAATCAAAATTCACCATAATATCGCGTAGCATATCGAAATGTAGGGTTTCGAGGTCATAGGTTACGAATCCGACAAATTTTTTTTGTGAAAGTAAGAGGGAAGGGGTGGGGGTGCTGAAATTGGAGTTGGACTAAAATATCGTGTAGTAAATCGAAATCTAAGGTATTTTTGCGATTTTAGTAATATAAATTAGGCCAAAAGTATATGTGCCACGCCTCAGCACGAAAAATGTTATAGGTGAAGTGGTAGTTTCAAGTGCCCTGAACACGATTTTCCAATTAGTTTTTGCGTCCGTCTGCGTCCGTGTGCATTATAAGCAAAAATGTGCCTTTTTCAACGATTTTTTCCCATTTTTAGTAATTTTTTTCCAGCATTGTCATTATTTACAAACCCTTTACATTCCCGGCATATAAATGATGACATTGATAGATAAAAAAAACTACTAAAATGGGAAAAATCATTGAAAAAGGCACATTTTTGCTTATAATGCACACGGACGCAGACGGACGCAAAAACTAATTGGAAAATCGTGTTCAGGGCACTTGAAACTACCACTTCACCTATAACATTTTTCGTGCTGAGGCGTGGCACATATACTTTTGGCCTAATTTATATTACTAAAATCGCAAAAATACCTTAGATTTCGATTTACTACACGATATTTTAGTCCAACTCCAATTTCAGCACCCCCACCCCTTCCCTCTTACTTTCACAAAAAAATTTTTGTCGGATTCGTAACCTACGACCTCGAAACCCTAGATTTCGATATGCTACGCGATATTATGGTGAATTTTGATTTGAGCACCCCCCACCCCCTCCCATGACCTCTAAAATTTTTTTTATTGTCATATTCTTAATCTACGACCTCGAAAACCTAGATTTCGATATATTACACGAAATTTTAGGTGAATTTCGATTTCAGCACCTCCACTACCCCCTCCCCATTGCCCCGAATCAATTTTTTTTTGTCAGATTCGTAATCTACGACCAAAAAAACTATATGTACACTATTTTTTACCCACTTTTATTGCTCTTTTTTTAGGATAATGAATTTCGCGCGTTTTGAGGGGTCTCCTGGACCACTGTGCGCCGGTACCCTTTGTTTTTCAATTTTCAAAATAAATTATTAAATGAAATAAAAAATTATTTAATTTTAAAAGTAAAATATTTTAAAGAATTTATTAATTAATTAGTAAAACACTATAATATCAAAACACATAATTAATTTTTATATGCCCCATCATTATAAAGAAATAATTTATAGAAAATTATCTAAATAATAATTTTGTGATGTAAATTAAATCAAGATAAAAATAATTAATAAATAATGCATTATATTTGATAATACTAACCTAAATTTTATAAAAAATTAAATTTTAAAATACCGTTGGACAAAATAATGTTGAGAAAAATACGTATATGGCATTAGTAGGAAACTAGGAATCAGTGAGGTGACTTTGTAATTTTTTACCTCGAGCTCTATAGTTGCCCGCCTGCTTTTTGTTGGTTGTTGGTTTTTAGACTTTTTTCTAATCCCTCGTTGTGCTGCAGAGTGTTTAAACGGGTTTTCACTGTTCTATTGTATTTTGGTTTTGAGTTGCTACTATGACAAATTCAAGTACCTAATTTTTTAATTTTGGTTGATATTGGTCTCGATAGTTTTTTCGGTGATGGATGGTATCAAGTGAGGTACCTATCGAAATCTACATTTTTCGACCTCCTTAATTTATTTTTGATTTCATTTTAGAAAATAATCAAAAGAGTTGAAAAATAGATCCTAGAAGTTGAAAATATGCACTTTTGTAACGAGGGGACCTGGCCCGCTTAGCTCTTTTTTGGTGTACGTGACCAGGTGAGAGAGAAACCAGCCGCGTATTTTTTTTTAAGAAAAAAAGAACAATAAGCAAAAAATCGTGAAAAAAATTTAAATTTTCTGTCCGAAGGAAATCTGAAAAGAGGCTCATTCCATGTCAACTCGACCAGGTTTTGACCTCTTCCGATTCGCTCAAATTATTTTTACGATTTCTCCTCGGTGGTGTAATGAAGGAATTACCGTCATTCTGATCCCAATCCTTCAGGGGAGTGGGAGGTGGCCCTTGTAATTTTCGTATAATTGGGATTTTTTGCGAAATTGTTTAACTTTGAAGGAGCATATCTCGAGATCGGTTAGGTCCAAGATGAATCTGTTCGATAACGGTTTTGTAGAGAATTAAAAAGAAATTCAAAATTAATAATCACTTTTTGAAAAGTTGAAAGTTGAACTTTTATGATGGAAGTTCAACTTTCATGAAGAGTACAAAAGATGAGGGGCCCCATTTAAAAATCTGAAAAATTACTATGAAGAGAACTTTTAATGTATTTTTCAACTAATTACTTTTCAAGTTGGGATCTCAATACCTCTGGAAGGCACAGAGGTCCTAAATTTTGGTCAAAATTCAAAAAAATGGAAAAAGTGAAGTAATACATTGATTTCTATTAATTTGAAGGTGCTGAGTTCGAATATGTGCTTCGTTTTTTCACCCGACCCCTCTGAATCTCCCTATCAGCTCCCTGATAAGGTCAAAATTCAAAAAAATGAAAAATAACGTATGACGTGTCGTTTTTTGGGGTTTTGAGGGTACCAAGTTCAAATATTTGCATATTTTTGGGATGCGACCCTTTAGTGCCCCCCTAGCCCCCAATTTTGAGAAAACACATTCAAAAAAATGGAAATATCATGTGTCATATCGATTTCTACTAATTCGAGGGTGCTGAGCTCGATTATCAACTTACTTTCTCGACTCGCCTCCCCCGTTCCCCACACTGACTCCTATATTACTAAAAAATTTAAAAAATCAATGGTTTTTTTCAAAAATGACGGCTATTAGGCTCGGAATGACGATGATTCCTTCATTAGACCATCGAGAGGAACTCGTAAAAACTTTTTCAGCGAAATCGGAAGACCAAAGGTCAAAACCAAAACCTGGTCGAGGGACTGAGCCAACAGTAAGAATATTCATTTCTGTGATATAAAAGAGACTCAGAAAATGTAAATTTCAAAAATTCATATCATAAAATGTCTTTTGGAAGTATTTCTAGAACTTTATTCGAACTAGATACTTACGTGGAATTTTGTATTAAAAAAATGCCTATATTAAGAGAATACATAATATGGTGTGCTTTATACATAAAATTTGCAGAACTGTGTTCATTACTGAAGATCATAATGGATTTCGTGCATTTTTTAAATTTTTATTTATGTATAAATTTTAATAGTATACCTACTTAGTTTTTAAAGTTCAGATGCGTGTTATTAATTATTATAAAGGTTGGCAAATTACCCGAAGTCGTTCATGGGGCGGATTTTTCTTACTCTATCATATGGAAGTAGTGCAATGTGCTCATTGTTTTTGAATTGCTGCCCCTATCGGTTCAGTAGTTTTTTAATTTGTTCTATATTCGTCTCGAGAGTAGAAATATGTTTTATCAAATTTTCCTCACGATTAGCAATATTTTCATCTATTTTCGATTCTAACTCACGCATTTGAGCAATAAAAGTTTGACCCAATTTATCGACGGATTGAAATTTTTGGCGTTGTTCTTTCATAGCGTGTATTTTTAAGCTATACTCATTATCATCAACCCTATGAAATATTTTTCGAGTTTCTAGAATTTGAGACGCTTTTTCTACAATGGATGAGGGCATTCCTTCAGGAAGTACTTCGGCTGGATAATATTTATATTGCCAGGTGCTGGAATTACTTGATAAATATACGCTGTTATTTGAGTCAGGAATTACCGAAATTTCAGGGGGGCACCGATTATCAAATAATTCTATTTTATTGCCGTATACTCGGTTGAAAAAACTCCATAAATGGGTTTTAATGTTTTGAAGCAGCTTAGTCATGTAAACGAAACGGCTTGGTGAAAGATAACAGAGCCACTTGAATGGATCGCTAAAGGATAGACATTCCAATTGATAGATTAATTTCAGTCTGGACACTAAAACAACAAAGTCAGCATCTTCGGCGATGGTCCGGGTATTACTTACTGCCAAACCATTGAGTAGATTTTGGAGTACAATGGTTATGAAGAACAGAAATGAAATGAAAACAAAATGACTGTTGTTGAGTGTCGAACTCAATGGTAGAGTTTCGACGCCCAATTCACCAGTCAACATGGTGATTGTTTTCAAAATCGATATCTCCGGACTTCGCCAAGAATTGATTGAATTTGCAGTAGCGTTGGATCTGGTTTCATTTTGAGATGTGTCTTGGAATAAAATGTAAAAGCTGAACGCAAACGATATTATCAAAGCTGAATATAGACTAAAAAAAATGAAAAAATTCCACGCCACTGCTTTAAATATTTCTATGTAGGTTGCACACATCGGATGTTTACCCAATATAAGCACCATCTCCATAGATGAAATTAGAATGGCATAGGCACCAATAGCAGATCGCCAATTCGAATGTGTTTCAGTTAGAATGAAAACACCTGTCAAGATGATCATCACGATTTCCAACCAGTTCTCCAATGACCTAACGTACGACTTGGGAGAAAAAGTAAATTGACAAAATTCCCTTAGAATAATCATCCAATAGAAAATCAATGTGATGATTTCGTTCCCATATGCAAAAATCGAAGTGAATGACGTATCGTCATCGTTATAGTTTGAAATAATATAGAAATTCAAAGAAACGTAAAACAAAACGTAGGTTATCAGATTAATGTAGTAATATTTCTGAATGAGGCGCCATTTCATATGAATGTAACTTTCAGGAACTGGATGCTTAAGCAATTTTCTTAAGTGAGGTACTTTTTCGATTTGAGAAATGGGTTCTATTTCGTTTCTCCTGGCCGAAATATCCAGTCTCGGAATTAAGAACAGCTTGTAATTGAATTTAATGGCGTTTTTTTCTGAAAAACCGTCGAAGACTTGTGATGAAGAAATGCAGTCGTCTAAGCTGTCTTCGAGTATTGTCGCTTTGATACTGTGCCAAGGAATAATTCCAAAACCAGTAGTTTTCCACCAATTCGCGACAGCATACATAAGTGCTTTTGTTATTCGATCGTCTTCCAAGAATGAAGCCGCTTCGAATGGTTCAAAAATGTTACCAAAAGTCATTATACCTCGAGGTATGATTTCATTGAACATAAATTCGAAACATTTGTAAAAGTAATGGTTTTCTTTTTCCTTTTTGTCCATCATGCCGCTTATTATACTACTTAACACCGTCTCTATATTGGTATTCGAAAGAACTCTAGGTTCTTTCAACAATCGCTCAAAAATTTCGTATTTACCTTCTAATGCAGCCGCATTTATTGGTGTTACATATCTGTAGAAAGTGCGGCTCAAGTATTTATTTGGATCGACACCTTTTTTCAATAGCATATCTACAACGTCAATGAACCCTGCAACGCAAGCAAACAGTAAATAAGTTTTATCATTGAAATGAACGCCCAAATATTTCTCATCAAATGCTTCAGCCACTTTTATGAATTCTTTAGTTTCACCTCGATACAGCAATGACCATAAAATACGTTTTGGATTAGAAGAAAACTCCTCTTGAAGTTGATCCATCAGATGGGGATGCTTCTGTTGGATTATTTGACGGCAAGTGTAACCTTCACAATCTTTTCGAAAATCCAAGTCAATATCAGGAAACTGCAGTAATAGACTAGCTGCTTCTAAATGCCCTTCTTGCAATGCTAAATGGAGGGGAGTTGACTTTTCCATATTGGTTGCATTAATGTCAATAGGAGGATGACGATTTTGGAGTAAAATTTTCAAAAATTCTATGTTATTGTGTTTAATAACGATGTGCAAAGGAACATTACCGTCAATATTTTTAAAGTTGATTGCTTCGTGATTTTCGTGTTCGATAAGAAGTGTCAAAGTTTCCTTGTCTGTGTATTGGACTGCTTCGTAAATGGCACAATTGTTTGTTTCATGATTGATGCGGTTTGGGTTAGCTTTGTGTTGTAGGAGAATTCGTACGAATTCGCTGTTACCGCTGGATCGGCAGGCAATATCCAGTAAAGTACCGTTGTCCGGATTTTTGTAGAAATGATCCACGTTGATGGTTTTGTCACGTTCAACGATTGCAACAAATTCGTACACTTTTTTTTGTTTGAGAAAAGCTAGTAGTTTTGATGTATTTTTCATTATTTATAAAAAAATATCGATTTATGTTGATTCGCGGTGAAGATGCCGAACTGTTTTAACGAATTTAACTAACGGAAATTCGCGAATATCGTACTTATGGACACGGGCGTTATTAAACTGACCATTGAGAAAGTTAACAACAATGTATTGCTTAGAATACTACCGTCATTTTCAATGATAATTGTAGCTGGTACAGCGATTCAGCGTAGGTCTAAATTTTTATTCGTATATTTTATCATGAAGATCCGTAGCTTCGATGTGTATGGTTGTAACGATTCGGACTGTGGGGATAATTTTTCTTATGGTTCACCAACCTAAACGTAAATTTTGCAAATATGTATGTCAGATCATTATTTTTATAACCCCCAAAAAAATTATTTGATTGTGGCAAAGTACCTACGGCCCACAGTGGTCCAGGAGACCCCTCAAAACGCGCGAAATTCATTATCCTAAAAAAAGAGCAATAAAAGTGGGTAAAAAATGGTGTACATATAGTTTTTTTGGTCGTAGATTACGAATCTGACAAAAAAAATTGATTCGAGGCAATGGGGAGGGGGTAGGAGAGGTGCTGAAATCGAAATTCACCTAAAATATCGTGAAATATATCGAAATCTAGGTTTTCGAGGTCGTAGATTAAGAATATGACAATAAAAAATTTTTTAGAGGTCATGGGGAGGGGGTGGGGGGCGCTTAAATCAAAATTCACCATAATATCGCGTAGCATATCGAAATCTAGGGTTTCGAGGTCGTAGGTTACGAATCCGACAAAAAATTTTTGTGAAAGTAAGAGGGAAGGGGTGGGGGTGCTGAAATTGGAGTTAAACTAAAATATCGTGTAGTAGATCGAAATCTAAGGTATTTTTGCGATTTTAGTAATATAAATTAGGCCAAAAGTATAAGTGCCACGCCTCAGCACGAAAAATGTTATACGTGAAGTGGTAGTTTCAAGTGCCCTGAACACGATTTTCCAATTAGTTTTTACGTCCGTCTGCGTCCGTGTGCATTATAAGCAAAAATGTGCCTTTTTCAACGATTTTTTCCCATTTTTAGTAATTTTTTTCCAGCATTGTCATTATTTACAAACCCTTTACATTCCCAGCATATAAATGATGACATTGATAGATAAAAAAAACTACTAAAAACGGGAAAAATCATTGAAAAAGGGACATTTTTGCTCATAATGCACACGGACGCAGACGGACGCAAAAACTAATTGGAAAATCGTGTTGAGGGCACTTGAAACTACCACTTCACCTATAACATTTTTCGTGCTGAGGCGTGGCATTTATACTTTTGGCCTAATTTATATTACTAAAATCGCAAAATTACCTTAGATTTCGATCTACTACACGATATTTTAGTTTAAATCCAATTTCAGCACCCCCACCCCTTCCCTCTAACTTTCACAAAAATTTTTTGTCGGATTCGTAACCTACGACCTCGAAACCCTAGATTTCGATATGCTACGCGATATTATGGTGAATTTTGATTTGAGCGCCTCCCACCCCCTCCCCATGACCTCTAAAAAAATTTTTATTGTCATATTCTTAATCTACGACCTCGAAAACCTAGATTTCGATATATTTCACGATATTTTAGGTGAATTTCGATTTCAGCACCTCTCCTACCCCCTCCCCATTGCCTCGAATCAATTTTTTTTTGTCAGATTCGTAATCTACGACCAAAAAAACTATGTGTACACCATTTTTTACCCACTTTTATTGCTCTTTTTTTAGGATAATGAATTTCGCGCGTTTTGAGGGGTCTCCTGGACCACTGTGCGGCCTACAGATACGAATTCGAGTGGATTTTCGCAAACAAACCGATAAGGTTACCCACCTATTCGCCATAATATCACTTTGAATAAGATAATTGGAATAGGTTTATTTAGTGCAGGCATGTCACAGAGTCACCTTTTTTAGTGACTTGTCCCCTATTTTCAGGGTTGGACACTAAAAGTCCCTTTTTTGGCCAAAAGTCACTATTAGTCCCTATTTCACTCTGAAGTCACTTTTTTCATTCAAATGGCCTTCCGCTCTTGCATAAAGTTGAAAAAATACTAGCTTATTTTTTAGAACTCGTAATTTTATAGATGCAGAATATTACGATTTTTTTCAGTAAAAACTTATTTTAGACGGAACTTTTAATAATTAAAAAAGTTTATTCTTTTTTTCAGTTATTTGAAGCATATTTTTAAACTCGTAGCTTCATGTAAAGATTTATTAAGGGTAAAATGCCCTAATCTCGGCCGCTTCCTAATTTCGACTATCGGCCGAATTTGGCCGCTATAGACGCAATCTCCCGGAAAAAAAATTTTCATGCGACTTTTTCACAGATAAACAATTAGAGACCAAAATGACAACAATACAGACAAAACTAGCGGAGAAAATTTAAAAAAACGAAATCGCCTATAGTCTACAGTCCAAGTGGCAAAAAGTGTTCATTGAGCGTGCTTTTTTGCGGGACAAAAAAATCAGTTGGCTTTTTATGTGTATGGGTCCCATAGTCCCGAAAAAGTGTATTTCGGATTTTTACCCTTGCACAATAGGGGGCTGGAGCCTAAAAACCCCCGTTTTTTCCCATTTTTTAAATTTGGGAGGGGACAAAAAATTTTTTCACAGACTGGTAGCGGACACTCCCCTGACTCCAAATATATGTCTACTTCCTTGGGCAACGTGCACAATGGGGTGCCAGCGCCCCTAACGTGCGATTTTTGGCGAAATTTGGCCATTTTTGGCTTAATAATGGCTCCATAGGCGACATATGGTCTGCGGGACAAAAAAAAACCACCTCACCACATACACGGATTCATTTCATACCCATTAAGCCAAATTTTATGGAAAACGGTCGGCACAATTGGTTGTGGTGAATTTTTAAAGTTGGGAAAACGCATCATTTTCGCCCCCTTTCGTCAAAACTGAATTACCGAGGAAATTTCCGAAACTAGGGTTGCAACCTATCAAAATGGGTTAAAATTTCACAAGCAACACGACCGTATTAGTAAAAATGTCATTCGAGTATTTTTGAGCAATTTTGAGTTCAAAATTGAGTAAATTTTCAAGTATTTTGAAAAATTTGACGTATGACCTATGAAATTGGGATAGAATTTCATCAAAAACTCAAAAAATGTTGACCAAAATTTTTTTGAGCGATTTTTGAAAATGTTGAGCGCTTGGCAATTCTTGAGTATTTTTGAATAATTGACGTGTGACCCATCAAAATGGGATTAAATTTTACGAGAAGCACACAGACATCATCAGTTAAAATGTAATTTGAATATTTTTTAGCCATTTTTACCCCAAAATTAGGTTAATTTTATTTGAAAATTTTGAGCACACGCCAGTTTTTGAGTATTTTCAAATAATTGACATGTGACCTATCAAAATGGGGTAAAATTTCACCAAAAATTGAAATATGTGTACCAAATTGCTTTTATCTACTTTTGAAAATTTGAAGCCTTTGACTAATAAAATTTTTGGACTGTCTCAAAAAAGAATTACCTACGCGATTCACCAAAATAAGATAAAATTTAAGATGCTGTGATCAAAAAATTTTTGAATGAACGAAAGCAGAAATTTTCTTCAATTTCGAAAACAACGTTTGATGTAAGTACCTACTACCTATGTATAGCAAATAGGTAGGTCTTCACGGATCGACAATAATCCGGTGTTGTCAACGCATATGTGCTCGCGTTACTCACGAGAAATATGCGGCTAATTATTGTGCTTTTAATCGACAATATTACTGTTCAATAATGTTACCTGTCATAATGAAGTGTTAATTTGCCGATTAAAAACTGACTTGTGCTCAAAATTCTCAAAAATTAAATTAACCTAATTTTGAGCTCAAAATGACTCAAAAATGTTCAAATTTTAATTTAACATATAAATGTGTGCTGCTCGTAAAATTTAATCCCATTTTGATGGGTCACACGTCAATTATTCAAAAATACTCAAGAATTGGCAAGCGCTCAACATTTTCAAAAATCGCTCAAAAAAATTTTGGTCAACATTTTTTGAGTTTTTGATGAAATTCTATCCCAATTTCATAGGTCATACGTCAAATTTTTCAAAATACTTGAAAACTTACTCAATTTTGAACTCAAAATTGCTCAAAAATACTCGAATGACATTTTTACTAATACGGTCGTGTTGCTTGTGAAATTTTAACCCATTTTGATAGGTTGCAACCCTAGTTTCGGAAATTTCCTCGGTAATTCAGTTTTGACGAAAGGGGGCGAAAATGATGCGTTTTCCCAACTTTAAAAATTCACCACAACCAATTGTGCCGACCGTTTTCCATAAAATTTGGCTTAATGGGTATGAAATGAATCCGTGTATGTGGTGAGGTGGTTTTTTTTTGTCCCGCAGACCATATGTCGCCTATGGAGCCATTATTAAGCCAAAAATGGCCAAATTTCGCCAAAAATCGCACGTTAGGGGCGCTGGCACCCCATTGTGCACGTTGCCCAAGGAAGTAGACATATATTTGGAGTCAGGGGAGTGTCCGCTACCAGTCTGTGAAAAAATTTTTTGTCCCCTCCCAAATTTAAAAAATGGGAAAAAACGGGGGTTTTTAGGCTCCAGCCCCCTATTGTGCAAGGGTAAAAATCCGAAATACACTTTTTCGGGACTATGGGACCCATACACATAAAAAGCCAACTGATTTTTTTGTCCCGCAAAAAAGCACGCTGATTTCGATTTCTAGAGCACTTTTTGCCGGTTGGACTGTAGACTACTAGTAGTACAGTCATTTTAGGTTTTGACCCCAAAAAAATTAGCAGATAGGGAAAGTTTCGTATATAAGCTCAGTAGGGCATGTATTTTAAGATTCCCGAACTCCCCTAAAATTGGTGCATAATTTAGCCCAGGGGGTTCAAATTTTGGTTTCTCGTCTATAATTTTGGAAATTACGCACTAACGAAAAAATAGTCGAGACAAAAGTTGTAGAGCATTGAAAAACGAATAATTTTGTCATTTACCATTTTTCCCCAGGATGTTATGGGGAGGAGGAAGGGTCTTCAGAAAAAAATCAGTTTAAAAAATTTCCCATTAACACAAATAATTACCAATAATCGGGTTAATCGACTTTTAGGAGCGATTTTTTTGCATAGTACATCCAGGGGGTGGACCCTCTGTAGGAAGAGCCGCTTTTTCCCCTAAGAATAGCTAAGCTACAGTGAACAATTCCAAAAATTGGTCCAAACAAACGTTGTAGACGTAGAGCGTTAAAAGACGAACATTTTACTTTTTTTACTTTTTTTCTACGTGGTCTTGGGAGCGAGTTATTGCTGAAAGAAAAAAAAATCGGCGCAGCGTTCGGAAATACAATTTTCCAAAATTCGTAATTTTGAGTTCAAATTCGCATTTTTGGGCTAGAAATTTTCCTGGAAAAAATTTAAAATGTACCATAAAAAACCTCTATTCAACCACATTATTAAACTTCGCACGCTTAAAATAATTACAATTGAAAATATTCATGATAGGTATGGCAATTTCTTTTTTTATGTGCTGCAAAATTCCAAAATTTTCGAATTATTCAATTTTTTCCCGGAAAAATTTCTTGCTCAAAAATGCGAATTTGAACTCAGAATTACGATTTTGGAAAATTGTGTTTTAATCGATCAAATACGTCACCAATATGGATAATCCGCGGTTATAGGTGCTGAGGTGCATATGGGCCATTTTTATGGACTTTTCCCCAGCGCTGGAAAATTCCAAAAAAATTTTCTGGCTCCGAAACGTCTCAAAACCGCTTCCAATCGATTCGAGAGGTCGAAAATAGGGTGTATTACCAAATTTCAGTTTTTTTTCGTTGATTAGATCAAATTTTCATATTTTTTTGGACGATGACGTAATTTTGAAATTTCAAAAATTCGCCAAAAATCGAGAAATGAACTTCACCTAGTATAATAAAATGTAATTTAAAAAAAAAAAACTTCAGCATCTGAAATTTTGGGTACGAGGTCCTGTTATGATGTACTTTCGATTTTTTTTTGTTTGGGCTCAATATTTTACTTTGAGTTGGGATACCTCCCTTGTTAACCGAAAAATTGAGCTTCCCGGTTGGAACTGTGATTCTTCAAAGTTTTGAATTTTTTTTGCTCTCGACCCCCCCCCCCCTTCCCGTTAGAAAATCCCTTGTGGTAGATGAGGTGTGATTTGTGAATCTGCGAGGGTTAAACGTTTCTCAGATTGATGGTTTTCTGATAAGTAGGTATTTCAAACTGTTTTTGAGGTTTTATGCGGAAACGAATTCTCAAATGGTAAAATTGATAAAGCTAATGTTTTAGAGCGTAAAATCTGTTATCTATATCAGTCACTGAATTTTTTTCAAAGGGTCAGTTCAAAAAACGTTTTTGCACCGAAACAATTTTCAAAGTGTATATATTCAACAATTTTTCGATTTTTGGCAGAATGTTCAATTATGTCGCTCAAAAATATAATACTCGGCGTGCAAAAAGTTGCGAATTGACGGCGATTTTGAGAAAAACAGTTGAAATGGAAATCAAATTTAATGAAATCCTCCTTGAAAAATCTGATTTTTGAACGAATAATTAATATGGGGAAAAAAATAATAAAAATAACTGCTTGGAAAAATTACATTTGAAAGAGATCTTTTTCATTGGAGATTAATTTAGAAAAAAATCCATTCGAATGTTTTGAAAAAAGTTTTCCTATAGTCATAATTCTCTATAACGGAATTTTTTTGAATCAGATGTTTTTAAAAAATGTAATTTTTCAGTCATTTTTTCTCTCAATTTTTTGAAATTATTTTTTAATCTGTATTATTTTAAGATAGAAATTTTGAAATAATTTTAAGGATTTTCTTTTTAAATCTTTGTTCTCAATTGAACAAATTCTTATTCATTTATTCATCATTTCATTTCAGTTTTTATGAAACAAATTTTTTTAAAATTAAGTGAGCATTTAAAAAGAAAAATCATACAATTTGATGCTTCATTTGAAGCATTGATGGTTTTCAGAAAGAACCTGATTCATTTTTTAATAATTTGTTTTTTGAAAAATTTGCGTTCTTTGGAGTAAAAATTTCATGCTTTTCGATTTTTTAAATTCACCTTTAATTTTTTTATGTGTTTTTATGCTATATTATAGTAAATTTTGGACTAATTTCTTATTTCATGCAGTATCCTCGTATGGCATATTGTTCGAACTTTGAAATATTTAAAAAAAACAACTGAAATACCTTATTTTTCGACTTTCAATTTCCTGAAGCATAATTAAAGTTCTTGGATCGGAATATCAATACCCTAGTTCAAGGCAGAATCGCAAATTTTGAATCTCAAATAGGAACCGTGGGATTGTTGGATTTCGAAGGGTAAGTCATATTGGGTACGAAAATTTTAAAAATACAAAAATACAAATTTGACTAAAAACTGGAATGTTGAAAAAAATCACGAAAATTTCGCCTTTTTTCACAAACCACCTCCCTCCTTCATTTGACTATTCAAATAGAGTGAGCAAAAAATGTAAAGAAATTAAAAATTTTCGATCCGAAAAATATCTGAAAATGGTACAAATTTTCATTTTTGTGATTTAGTAGATAAAAGTCACCTTGAATATGAAAATTTCAAATTTCATATCATAAAATTCCATAGCTTTAATGAGTTTTTCATTATTTCTCGAAACCTCGAAAAGATGTCGATTTATGGTTATTCGCAAGTTGAACTGTTTTATCGAATTTAGGTAAGTAATGAGAATTCGAGAAGATTGTACATATGACCATGAGTGATGATAATTGTAGCTGGTATGATGCGTGATGCAGCGTAGGTCTTCAGGAAAATAGATACGGTAGGTCTTAACTTTTATTGCTATACCGAATAAACTGGAATTAATTGAATCAATTCGGAGTTTCCGCGGGCATATGATATACATATAGGGCATTAGGTGATAAGAACGTACTACGTAGTCTACATACGTTGACGTATGTACGCGTTCGAGCGCATGAGCGGAAAATAGTTTCACGTATGTAGAGTTTAGATACGTACTAAAGTGATTGAGAGGTAGGTACTTATATTCAAAGAAATATTTAATTATGGTCTCAATAATATGACAAATCTGCTCTGAAAACGATATCAAGTTTGAGAAATGAATTTTTCAGGGTAGAAATTTACACAAATTCGTTAGATAAACGGACTTAAACGAGAAATAATTTTCAAAAGGACTTGCAATGTATTGAAGTAGGTTAATATAAAATTTTACTAGGAATCCGAAAATGCTAATAATGAAAACTTTTTAAAGTGATATAGTCCAGTGGCAGATTGCAAGTAAACGGCAAATGAATGATGATAGAGGCGTGAAGTTTAGTATGGTGAACAAGAACATCATAAGAAATTTTTTGAGCCCGAGTGGCAATCGCCAAACCCCATAGGAAGGGGAGGGGGGAGGTTTGAAGGGGGGTTCTGCTCCCCATTTTTTGAAATTGGGCTATTGGCCTTTACGTCTGAATCCCGTTGAGTTCAAAGTTCGGGAAATAGCAAGATTTTTCACTTATTTTTTATAATTTTCGTGGAATTTTGAACATTTTTTCCGTATCCATCATTCATCACAGTTTCCGATTGTAATATTATCTTTGAATAATTCGATAGTAAAATAATTAGATAATTCATGTGGTGGAGAGGGTTGAAGAGCTGGACATATCCATCTAACGTAAATTTGACTTCGTATTCTCGAAATGGCATAAATCGCGTAATTTCCAACTCTATTAGAGATAATTCTTACAATTTTTCAACGTTCTAAAACTTTTTAGTATTTTGAGTAATTTTTATGGTATATAAATGCCGTAAACGAAATTTTTGAAAAAATATCATGTTTTCAAAAAAAAAAATCTATTGTGATCAGTGAAGAAAGCAACTGAATTAATTAAGCTTCCGCATCATGTGTAAGAAATTAAATAGGCGAAAATTTTATTTTTCTTAATTTAGTGCATAAATTATAAAATCGTCGGATCATAATTTGACCATAAAATCTATATCACTTTTTCTTTCACGCCGAATTTTTCGAAGCATCTTGAACTGTCAGCGTGGCTTCGGCTTTAGCTTCATCGAGACGTGTGCTGGCTACGCAGGTATATTTTCCACTATCCATTTTATTGGTCGCCGAAATTGTCATAGAATTATCGTTGGCTTGATGGAAACGTGGCTCTGATACGAAATCGATGGGTACTCCGTTTCGTAGCCAGTAGACCCGAATGTCTAGTGACGGATCTCCTTGGAACGAGCATCTGAATTTGGCCGATTCTCCTGCTTTTACTGTAGTATCGGAAGGGCCGAGTCCGGGAGGAATCAGTGTGCGTCCTGTGAACAAGGCGGAAATTTTTTGTCGAGTATTTTGTATATTTACTTTCGAAGAAACTTATTATTAGATTTTGAGATAGTGTTTTTTTTTTTTGTTTTTTTTTTGAGGAATAGATACTCCTAATTTTGATATGGTCATATTTCATCTAAATAATTCCTATTTTGAAGCTATAGATTGAACTCACTTCGTACTACTAGATTTATAATTGTGTTAGCCGTTGCGATTTTATTTTTTGCTGAACATGTGTAACTTCCCATATCAGCGAATGAGATTTTGCTGTAAAAATGAATCAAACAGGTATTTATCTAGATTAAGAGCGATTTATTGAAGAGACTCTGGATGAATTATTTTCGTTGCTTACGTAATCGTTAAAAAATCTCCATCTTCCGCTGTACTAAATCGATCACCAGTCACCTCTGCACCGTCTTTGATCCAGGTTATGCGAGGCTTAGGCCAACCTGTTGCATGACATCGCAGTACTATGGTACTTGCTTCAACGATTTCTTCATTCGCAGCAGATACCCGAGTAATCAGTGGCGGTTCAGCTGAAAAAGCAAAATTTAACGTCCCCAAAACTCTGGAAATTGGTTTGAAATGCTTTTTTTTTACGTACCTAAAACATTGACGTACACGTTCTCGTAAACGTATCCCAAGCTGTTGGACGCATTGCAACCATAATTCCCGGTATCGTTTCTCAATGCGTTCTCAATGATGATGGAATTATAAGAAACTATTCGTCTGGGATTAAACGGTGCCTTAGATATAGGTTTCGCATTATGGGTCCAAGTAATCTTTGGAGTCGGTTTTCCAGCAGCTTCGCAGTGGAATTCTGCTGTCTCACCTTCGCCTATAGTTACCTTTTTTGGTTTCGTGGTGAATTTAGGTATAGCTGAGGAATAAATTGAGATGATTTTTTCAAAACGAAAAACTCAGGTTAGGTTTAGTTCTCTCTCATTTTGAATCAGTGAAAAGTCACTGATGAATAGTCAGAAATTCAGTACAGGAAAAATCTGCAAAATTCTATAACTTTTAACGAATTTCGCTTATTTTTCGAATAATTTTACTAATTTTTCAGAAATTTCAGAGATTTACGTTACTTTTCAGTGAATTTTCACTGATTTTCCAATGATTTTTCACTGATTTTTTTTACCACTTTTCACTGATTTTTAGCAATTTTTCACTGATTTTCCAGTAATTTTTCACTGATTTTTTTTAGTAATTTTTCACTAATTTTCCAGCAATATTTTCAGTGTTTACTTTTGGTGAATTTTTTTTACTCATTTATTACTGTGCTGCAAGTATGACTGTTTTCTAGTGATTTTGGATAATTTTCAGTGATTTATAAATGAGAGAGTGATGTAGGTATTTTTTTATTTACCCAGAACCCTCATATCGATTGTGTGTGATATCGGATCTCCGATACCATTGCTCGCTTGGCAAGTGTAGTTTCCTTCGTCAGTTCGAGCGACTTGATTTATGTTTAATATTTTACCGTTTTCGTTCGATGAAATGTTGCCAGTAAACCGTATCGGTTCGCCATTTTTGTACCAAATAATGGTGGGCAAAGGTCTACGAAAAATTGAATATCAATTATTTTGGGTTTCTGGGGTTTTTTCTCGATAGGTAATGATCAAGCATATCGATACTCACGTTCCGCCAAATATACAATATATTTGTAGGTTGAGATTTTCATCGGATATTACTATTTCGTATTTTGGGCTTGTGTATTGTATCACCGGAGCAATTAAATTTTGTTCAAAAGACGAATTTCTTGGTA
>JAVBJF010000789.1:0-47675 GCA_033439095.1 Pseudococcus viburni | reverse complement strand
CGCGCCGAAAATTTTTGAGTTTTTCCGTTGAAAAATTCGCGCTGGAATCGATTCGTGTGTGAAAATGTGCGAAAAACCGTTAATCGTCGCTCAGTGCTGAAATCCGCCGATTTGAACCGGAACAGCCTGGGTCAGAACCGCTGAAACATTCGATAATCTTAAAAACTGTGTACGATATCGTACATACCCGAAATCAAGTACATAAGTACATAAATCGCGTGCGATACCGTACAGAACGATACCGCACAACAATCGCTCACTGTAAATTGCGCCAAATCGTAGATATGGCAGCCGATAGTCAACTCTCCGAGTTCACGATATGGCTCAACGCCGCGAAAGGTACCGTTACTGATCTCGAAGCAACATTGGCCACAAGCCCAATCGATATAGGGGCACTCAAGGACGCCGTTCAGGATCTCCGAGTAGTGCTGCCGCCGCTGGAAGCATTGAGACCGCTGACCAATGCGAAACACGCATACGATTACACGACAGCGATACCGACGATCATACAGGCGAAACGCTTGATCGGTAAAGCTGAACTGCGAATTCCATCAGCAACTGAAACAGAAAGTAAGAACATCGTTACTACGCTAAATCAACTGTCCAAGAAAATCCCTGAGATCAAAATCGTTCCGTTTGACGGGGATATTACGACTTTTTCGAATTTTATTACTTCATTCGAAATGAAGTACGACGCGTTACCGATCTCGAAGGCCGAAAAGTTACTGCAGCTTCGCGACGCAGTCACCGACAGACCGCTGAAATTTATTTCATTGTTAGCAATAACCGATGATAACTACGACACCGCGATATCGAAGCTGAAAATACAATACAGCCACGAAGACGAAATTGTGGCCGCGCTGTATCGAAAATTGGACCAAGTTCCTACCTCATCGTCAAACCCGCAAAGCCTCAGTAATACCTACTACGATATCGAAGGTGTCTTAGCTGCAGGGATTTTAACCGGAACGAAACCGAAACCACAACCGCTTAACTAATCATCAAAAATGTTTGCAACCGCTCAACGAATTGACCGAAACAAACGAATTGGAATGAACAACCAATTAAACTGTAACAAATGAACCTGAAATGAACGAATGAATAAACCTGAAACCGAAACGATGTATTTTTTAGAACGACCTTTTAAACCGAAGAACTCATCAGAACACTTCCAGTTGAACTAAACAAATACAAACCTAATGAAATTTCATTTGTTCAGTTCTTTTACAGGTGTATTGAGGGTTGCATTTATGTATTATGAAGGCGCTAATTCGCGCTGACTGCTGGGTACTTTTAGAATTCATTTTAGTTTTGAAAATAAATTATGTACTGAATTAAAATTGGTAATAAGTTGGGCTTTGCACTTCTAAAAATTTTTCAGGTTACCAATTTTTCTGCTTGGGGTAAGATAAAAATCAAGAAAATATTGACTTGAATTTTCTCATGTTCCACCAGACAGAAAGGTTTTGCATCTTCAAATTCACATGTGGCATGTTGCTCAGTTTTTATAAAAAATTCAAAATTTATAGGTGGGAGGGAGATGAGTGTAGCTAAATTTTGAGTGGGAGTTCTGTAGTAATCTGTTGCATGAAATGGGCTAAAACAATTTGAGGAAAAATACATGTATAGTTTATCCTATTTCATTTTATTTCCCTCAAATTTGGAAATTTGTCATTTTTTGAAAATTCTATTTCCAGTAATAATAAGGAAACTATTGAGGGAATTGAAACATTTGTAATCACAAAAATTACTCACGGTGTCAATATACTACAGGAATAGCAGGTTAAGAAAACTAATTACCAACTTTTTTCATTCGTAATTGCCTATTATAGGATGGAAAATTCAGGTAGGTAATTACGACTTCAAAACCAATCAATTTTTTAAAACTCGACATCCCAAGTAATTTTTGTGATTACAAATTTTTCAATTTACACAATAGTTTCCTTAATATTAAGGAAGAAAGAATTGTCAAAAATTAGAAAATTTCCCAATTTTTGGCAAAAAAAAATCATTTAGTATACACTGATAGTGTTTCCGCCCTAAATCGAAGTAGCAGAATCCAAATTTTGGGTAGATTTCAACCTAAGAGCAACCCAAAGGCCCCCACTCAAATTTCTGCACATTTTCCCCTCCTCAGCTTATAAAAATTTTTTTCCTGAAAAAATTCTACTCGTGCATCGATAATGTAAAAATACAGAAGTGTACAAAATTTGAACCTTTTTGGTTGAGTAGAAGCTGAGAAAACTGATTTTTTGTCGATTTCATCGCGATTTTCTGATTTTATGCTGCACTCAAAAAAATACACTGTATACTATCGTATTAGGCTACGTTTTTTCATTCGAAGCAAAGAAGCGAAGTTTTCTGGAAAATAACGATTTTTTTTTTGTTTCCTCAACTTCTACCGAATGGGTTTTGTTCAAATTTGGCAAAAGAATAAATTTTTACATTTTCGATGCCCGTGTGAAATTTTTTCAGGAAAAAATAATTTTCATAAGCCGAAGAGAAAAAAATGTGTGGAAATTTGAGTGGGGGCCTTTGGGGTTCTTTTAGGATGAAAATGACCCAAAATTTGGATTCTGCGACCTCAATTTGAAGAGGAAACACTTTCGGTTTATGCTAAATGAATTTTTTTACCCAAAATTTGGAGATTTTCTATTTTTTGAGAATTCTTTCTTCCTCAATATTAAGGAAACTATTGTGTAAATTGAAAAATTTGTAATCACAAAAATTACTCAGGATGTCGAGTTTTAAAAAATTGGTTGGTTTTGAAGTCGTAATTACCTACTTGAATTTTTCATCCTATAATAGGCAAGTATGAATGAAGAAGGTTGGTAATTAAGTTTACATAATCCACTATTCCTATAGAACTTGACATCCTGAGTAATTTTTGCGATTACAATTTTTTTGATTTACTCAATAGTTTCCTTATTATCACGGGAAAAAGAATTGTAAAAAAATTGAAGTCTCCAAATGTTGGGCAAAAAAATTAATTAGTAGGTACCTATCGAAGGTGTTTTCCCCCTATTTTGAGGTCGAAGACCCCAAATTTTAGGTCAGTAGTTACTCCCCCCCCCCCTACACACACACAAACTTCAACTCATATTCCCCTTTTCCGCCAATGAAAATGAAATTTTCTTTGAAGAAATTCCACAGAGACATCGCTGATGCAGAAATACAGAAGTCTACTGAATATTAACACAATCTGAGTATTTGGTAGCAGCTGAGAAAATGGTGAAAAAATCGTAATTTATAAGGAAAATTCGCTAGGAGCGAAAAAACTCAGCAGTGAAATAAAATATACTGTGTAATTCATCTAGGTTTTCAAAATTATTTTATCGTCCTGCACTATATGAAAATTCTATGTTGCTGTACCTAATCAATGAAAACAGAGGAAATTTGAAATAGGTACTCGTATACCTTATATTCTCGACCTTCCGAATTGATTGAATGTGGTTCCGAAACGTGTCGAAGTTTGAAACATTTTTTGGAATTTTCCAGCAATGGAGAAATGCTCATAAAAGTGGTCCATTTGAACTTCAGTACCTTTAATAGTAGATTACCCATACCAGTGACCTATTTGATCGATTTAAGCATAATTTTATGTAGAACCCGAAAAAACGTATTTTTAATTTCCATTTCAATATCTGCGATTTCGTTTTATTAAAAAAAGCCCACCACACTTCATAGATTTCTCTTTTCCGAGAGAAAATCATATCAAAATCAAATGTTTTTCAATAGGTACCTATAAAGGGCAAGGATAGTTAGTACTTACAAACTAATAAGGAAGGTACCTATCTCAACTCGGAAGTAAAATTTGAAGCCGAAAAAAAATAAATCGAAAGTAATAAGTACTAACAGAAATATTCAAAATTTTAGAAGCTAAAGTTCATTTTTCGAAATTATATTTTTATAGTCCTGCAGAATATTGAAATTCTATGTTGCTGTACGTAATCAATGAAAAAAGCGGAAATTTGAAATAGGTACTCGTATACCTTATATTTTCGACCTTCCGAATTGATTGAATGTGGTTCAGAGACGTTTCGAAGCCTGCAAAATTTTTTGAGAATTTCCGGTAATGGAGAAAAGCTCATAAAAATGGTCCATATGAACTTCAGTACCCATAAAGTAATAGTAGATTACGCGTACCAATGACCTATTTGATCAATTACAGCATTATTTTCCAAAATTTGTATTTTTCAGTTTAAATTCATTGAAAGCTGGTAGATACCCTATTTTTCATAAAACAGGTCACCAATATGTGTAATTTGCGATTATGAGGACGAAAGTTCATAAGAACTATTCAATGGGATTCTTTCTGGTGCTGGAAAATTCCAAATTTTTTTAGTAGCTCCGAAACGTCTCGAAAATGCTATCAATCGATTCGGAAGGCCGAAAATAAGGTTAATTTCAAATTTCAGATTTTTCTGTTGATTAGATCTAATTTTCATAATTATTTGCTGGGCGAAAAGGCAATTTTTAAACTTCAAGAATTCGTCAAAATCCGAGATATCAACTTTAGTGCCTGAAATTCCGGATATGGGGTTCTTTTATGACGTACTTTCAATTTATTTTTATTCTGGCTAAAAATTTTACTTCAAGGCTGTTACAATTATGTATTTTTTACATCAGAACCTGAGAAATAGAACTCGATTTGCCTTTTTTCACAATAATGTACTCTTGGTTTACGAATTACACATAATGGGGGTGACAGCAAACGCATGCCACATTCCATTCCAAAAAAAATACCGCCCTTCCACCTCCTCCGTATGTCCTTAAGGTTACAGTTGATCTCTTTCATCACCCTGCCATCTTATACATATCATGTACAGCATTAGAAAGGGATCCTAAGGACAATTACACGAACCGGTTTCCTCTAGTCTCCTTTCTTTCCTGGTACCTGATCTACAAAACCACCCACGCACACACGCTATATGCAACACCAGAGACCAAATAAATTCAAAATTCACCATGCAGGGAAGAAGCAGGGAATTATTTCATTGGAAGTCGTAGTGAGAACTACAAAGGCAAAAAGAGAAAAGTACCTTATGTGACTTGTGTTCGCTGTCACCTAGCCTACGTATTTAGATTGTATTTTTTAATCTCATTACAGAACAATAAAAAGGCAAACGAAGCTATTTTCATAGATTCATGCATAAAAAAATTGAAAATTCTCAACTGGATTAATCAAATGAGAATTATTTTAAAATTATTTTTAATTTCAGCTTGTTTCTGGGAGAATGAAGACTTATCTGGTAGAAATGTTAAGGGAAGCATCCAAGGTCGAAATAAAAATAAATCAAAAGTAGGTGTCTACTATCTACATAATAAACGATCCGCACATTTTAGAATTTCAAGTCGTGTTTACCTGCTTTGTTCATTTCTCAAATTTTGGCATAATTTTGTATTTTTAAAATTATTTTCATCATTTTGAAAAAGATTAAATTTGGAACTAATCAGTGAAAAGCTCAGAAATTTAGAAAATTCCTTGTTTTCGACCTTCCCAGTTCCCAGTGCCGAATCGATTAAAAGTGATTTTATTACGTTTCGGAGCCTCCAAATTTTTTTTGAATTTTCCAGTACCAGAGAAAAATCCATAAAAATAGTCCATATGAACTTCAGCACCTATAATCACAGATTACTAATATTGGTGACCTACTTCCGACTTGTTACTTCGATGTGTAATTATTGTAGGAGAACCATGTTCAATTAATTCGGCAGGTTAAAAATGATGTATACTATACCAAATTTTAGCTTTTTAAAATTAATTACATTAATTATTCTTATTTTTGAGAACAAATAAAGTAAATAATTTAGAAATTTCAAAAACTCGCCAAAATTCTACTTGAAATTTAAAATATGGGGTAAAGTACTTTTGATTAAATATATCTAATTTTACTCCTTAATTTTTTAAAATGCAACCCATAATGTTCCATCTCTATATTTTTAATGGTAGAAAAAAGAACTCAACCTAAACGTAACCAAAATAACTGAACGAAAGAACAGGGGAAAACCATATACCTCAAAACTGAACGATTAGCATTGCAAAAAAACTGAACGGATAACATTTGAACGAAACCTACCATAGGTCAGACCATAACATGAAAAACCGAAACCAAACACTTAAGATAACAAACTAATGGAAATGAAACTGAACGAAACAATCTTTTGAACGTAACGTAACGTAACTCAAGAACTAATCAAACCATTCGGTTTAAATCCCTGCTTAGCTGCGTTGATAGCGCACGGACAGGACCTCGACAAATACCCGCCATTACGAGATACGGTCTACGCAAAGTATCCGATCAACATAATCCAGCAACTTTGCGTAGATGAGCGCCTACCGGTCGACGAATTGCAGAAAAAGATACTCAAGCTTACCCAATTCAGGATGAAGCTCGACGCTGCAAAATCGAAGACCGTGCAAAACCAGCCCCGTCAGCAGCACGCAGTAACGGCGTCGTTGATAGCAGCAAAAAACGAAAAGCCAGCGAATCGACCGCCGGCGCCGAAAAGCGAATCAGCGACGCGACAACCTCCACCGAGCGCGTTTTGCTACTCAGCTTCGTGTACGGCGTATACCACGTTAGATGCGCGAAAAGGACGAATGAGAGATAGATGCGGTATCTGTCTCAAGACCAATCACGTAACGGCGGATTGCAAGAGACAATTCACGTGCCACTTTTGCAGAGCAACGAACGTGCACCATTCGTCGCTATGCCCGCAGCAATTCGGAAAAGCGCCGGAACCGACTCCGCCAACCAAAGCGCCGGAAAAAACGAGTGAAACCAGCAGCCAAGCCGATAGCAAGGCAGCCTTTTTTGTACACAAGTATAAAGGTGCGAACATCACGGCGCAAATCACCGTAGAAAACCCGGAAACCGGACGCAAATATAAGATCCTCGCCTTATTCGACAATGGCTCGAACGAGAGCTACATTTCCGAAGCCGCAGCACGCAGATCGGGACTCAAAATGACGAATCAGCGGAATGTTCCGGTCACCGTCTTCTTGAAGTCTCAACCAATCACGTTGGCGACAGCTACGACGTCCTTTATTCTGACAAATAACGACGACTTCCGTACGACCGTAGTGGCGGATACGTCGCCGGCGATTCCGCAATCGGTGCAGCTGTTTGACTACGATGCGTTTCGTGAAACCTACCCACGACACGCGAATAAAAAATTCATCGAACAAGCGCCGGCAGCACCGATAGAGATATTAATAGGCAGCGACTATTATTGCGATATCGTAGAAGAGAAAATAACAGTCGACGAAGGCCTATATCTCAACGCAACCAAATTTGGATGGATGCTTGTAGGCCGCCAATCTTGCGAGTCCAGCCAAAAAGCAACGTATTTCCAGCTATCACCGACCGACGCGATTGCGGAGCTGTGCAGCCTGGAAGCGCTAGGAATTGCTGAGCTTCCCCTCACCAAAATCGAAGAAGAGGAGAGGGCGCTCCAGCAATTTTACGCGAATTTGAAATTCGAGAATAACCGATACGAGATACGATGGCCGTGGCGACGGTACCCGCCGGATATACCGAACAATTTCGGAGTTGCGATAGGCCGATTGCGAACGTTACACCGAAAGCTCGATGAAAAAACGTTCGCCGATTATAACGCGATACTCGAAGCTCAAATTGCGAAAGGCATCGTCGAAGACGTACCGCAAGAAGAGCTGACAGAAACGAAATATTTCTTACCCCACCACGTCGTCGTCACGCCCGGAAAATCTACCGAATCGCGAATGGTGTTCGATGGCCGAGCGAAGACGGCAAAGGCGAAAAGTATCAACGATGAAATTCACAAAGGAGTGAATTTACTGGCCGACAGAGGGAAAATCGTGATACGATTTCGACTACGTTGGGTAGTCGTGGTGAGCGACGTAGAAAAAGCTTTCCACGCCATGGCGATTAACCGAATCGACGCCAACTATGTATGTTTCCTGTGGATATGAAAGCTATCCGAACCACCGAGCGGAAGAAACTTAAGGATTCTGCGTTTCCTTCGAGTAGTATTCGACATAATCGCGAGTCCATTTCTGCTGCAAGCAGTCTTCCGCTATCATCTGAAAAAATACGAAAAACGTTATAAATTATTCGTGCAACGCTTACTCGAGGATGGCTTTGCAGATAATTTCGTTACCGGATTCGCAGCGATCTGTTTAGCGCTAGAATATTACGCCTTCGCGGTACAGGCCTTCAAGGATTGCAGCATGAACCTACGAAAATGGGCTTCCAACGACGCCAGCGTACGCGAAAAGTTCCTGCAACCCGATCGTTCGGCAGCAATCTCCGTCCTGGGTATCGTATGGGATCAGTATACCGATCTCGTACACCTGAAACAGATAGAAATGCCCGAATTAGTTACTTTGCGCACAGTACTCAGCACTACCGCACAATTTTACGATCCGTGCGGGTGGTGGGCGCCGGTATTACTAAACGCAAAGGTGTTTTTGGGCGAGATACATCCAGAATATGAGTGGGATACCCAGCTGGCCGAAAATCATCGCGATAAGTGGCAAACGATTCTCGATCAGCTACGAGCAGCGACCGCGCATACGTTCAGCCGACTGCAATGTACGATCGAAGACGAAGCAGATTACAGCTTGCACGTATTCACGGACGCCAGCGCCAAAGCGTGCGCGTGCGCCGTATACCTACTCAAAGCGACAGCCACGAAGATCGAGGCGCACCTTTTGTTTGCCAAAACGAAGCTGGCCAAAATTAAGCAAATTCCCAAGTTAGAACTCATCGCAGTCCTACTTGGAATTAAAGCGCTAGCGTACGTGCAAGAAGCGATTTAAATCAACTGTAATCGTTACGTGTGGTGCGACGCAAAGTGTGTCCTAAGTTGGATCGACTCCGACAGGATCCTGCCGCTCTTCATCCAACGCCAGGTAGAAATCATACGCGCTGTACCGAAGCTCGAACGTCGATACGTCGCATCCAGCGACAACGCAGCCGATTTACCGTCGAGAGGAGCGATGTACAATGAAATAACATCGTCGTGGTTCCACGGTCCGAATTGTCTACGAGAATCCGAAGAAAAATGGCCACCGAAAATCGCCGCTGCAGCGCTGGTCACCGAGATCGACATAGATCATGTACCTAAAAGCATAAACGTTATAATGACGACCGAACGGCCGCCATTTGAATTAGACGTGAACAAATATTTGTCGTACTTAAAATTAATACGAATAACGTCTTACCTGTTAAAATTCCTGGCAAGTTTTGAAGTCCTACGTCGTCGTCCAGAGAAACTCGCCGAAAAAGGAACCAATCACGAAGCAGCAATGCTATGGATAAAATACGAGCAGAAAAATTACTACGGAGAAGTAATCGAAGCGATACAAAAACGAAAAAAGAACGAATTAGTAAATAAATTAAATATTTACCAGGACTCGAATGGAATTCTGCGTTGTGCAGGCCGCTTCAGAAACGCGCCGTTGTCGCCGAACGAAAAAGCGCCGATACTTCTGCCGCCGCTGAAAAAATCCAGATTCGTCCATTTGCTAGTGGAATTTCACCACGAAGCAGCTTTCCACGCGAGGACTTCAGGTACGCTTGCGTTGATCCGTCGTAAATTCTGGATCCCGGCAGGATGTAGAGCAGTCCAAAACATCTTGAATACCTGCGCAAAATGTAAAAGATACGTTACCAGAGCGTACGAACAACCACAGCACTCGGAAATACCGATATTCCGATTCGACAAACACGCGACGCCATTCGAGAACATCAGAATCGATACGTTTGGACCTGTATGGTCCAGTAACGAAAAACGCTGGGTATTACTCGTTACCGACCTAGTGATTCGAGCGGGGGAGCTGGAATTACTCGAGTCCATGCACGCGAATACGATATACCTAGCATTGCGAACGATTATTGCGCGACGAAGTAAACCCCGAGTAATCGTGTCCGATAACGCACCACAATTTAAAACGGTAGAAACAGCGTTCGAGAAAATATACGACCACGAATGGACGTGGAAGTATATTCCAGAACATGCTCCGTGGGAGGGAGGCGTTTACGAGCGGTTAGTAGGAATCACGAAAGCGGCGTTGTTACGCACATTCCATACTCGCGGAGTAACCGATAGCGTTTTACGAACAACGCTGGCAGAGATAGCTCACGCCGTCAACAACCGACCGTTGACGTACGTGCTTACCGATAAAGACGAACCGGACCCTCTGACACCAAATCACTTCCTCAAATCGTATTTTCGGAGTGATTTGGTAGATCTCACGCGACCGAACGACGAGAACACGACGGTCACAGCACAACAGCTTATTACGATCGCGAGGTGCTGTGACGCGAATAGCGACCAGTTCTGGTCAATATGGAAACGAAATTACTTACAGTTTCTCCGGGAAAAAGGATTCCGCCGAAACGACGCAGCAACACGAAGACCGTCGACAGCAGCGCCGGTAGTGAACGACGTCGTCCTGATCGCAGAGAAAACCATCAAACGCACCAACTGGAAGCTGGGTCGGATACTGAGTCTGAACATCAGTTCAGACGGCAGCATCCGATCACTCGTCCTAAAAACAAAAAATGGAATTATGATACGACCACTTACCGAAGTATTTCCATTGGAACTCACCTCAGAAAGGATTCCGGCAGCCGTCGAAATCTCCGCAGTGGATCTTCAGCTT
Organism: Pseudococcus viburni; assembly: GCA_033439095.1. NCBI lineage: Eukaryota > Metazoa > Arthropoda > Insecta > Hemiptera > Pseudococcidae > Pseudococcus > Pseudococcus viburni. Next base: position 37,021 of record JAVBJF010000789.1, on the reverse strand, counting down.
GGCTCCGCCGACGCCGATGATCCAGTCGCTGGAACTTCAAACGCCGCAGCTTCTGTTGATTCTAACGCCGGAGTCGCAGATCAGTCCAGCGCCAATAACGTCACGCCAGTCGTTCCACTCGTCGCAGTCCAGCCGGTTGACGACGATTGGGATGCACCTGAAATAGAAGTTACAGAAATTTATTTTTCGTCGACTTCGAAAAATTCGAGTTGTTTACCTTCGTCTTATCAGGTAAACAACTCAAATTTTTTTCGTTCCGCCCCAGTGTCGCGGCAACGCGAGACCACGGAGGCTCGGTATCGGCCAATAGGAGTCGAGGCCGAACTCGCACCATTATACTCTGTTTCAAATAAGAAACGCCAACCACAACCCGCAATACACGGCCAACTTGGATGCTAGCGGTGTATCACGGGGAACTGACGGGGAGGTGTTCTACACTTACCACCACAACTGAGCATCGCTCATTAATATTCTTCTCGCGTATTTTCACGATCATGAGTTTGATTTATTTATTCAAAAATAAATGAATATAATGACACGAAATATTAATTAAGAAACAACTTCATGTTATAATTTTGTTGGTTTTGTATCATGCACCACCTTGCAGGTTAGTGTGAAAGTCTTTTTTTGCCCCTTGAAAAAATTGGCGTTTCTTATTTGAAACAGAGTATAGTTTAAGTTGTAACCGTTAAATTAAGTCGTCCGATGTAACCGTTTTGTAAGTTAAGTTGTAAATTGATCTTTCCGTTGAATAAAGTTAAAGTTCAAAGTTCTGTTTGTTCCCTTTATTCTGCGCGACAGCGCCACGTATTTATCTAGAGTCGAAAACTCGATATTTTGAAGCCCTTTGATTAATTTTTACGTAAATTAATTATTTAAACGATATTTAAGCGTAATTAATGGCGGAAAAAGTTGGAATATATGTTTTTTGATGCGGGGAATTCAATGGAATGGTTATTTTTACGTTTTAATGAATATTTAACGAATTATTTGCTATTTTAAAAGCTTAAATTGTTCTGTTTTTAGTCTTACGAAGGGAGTAAAAGAGAAATGAGATGTTTTTGGATTTTAAGACTTTTTTCTGGTAATTTTTAGGAATATTTCGATTAATTATTCGTCATTTATTCGCTCAATCGTTGGGAAATACCAGATGAACATCTTCGAAAGGTCTGGAACAGAAAAATAACTAGTCGTATGGAACAATTCCCATTCACTGATCATTTCATTAGCAATATTCATCTGTAATTTGCTGTTTTATTCGTTAATTAATCGGTAATTAATATTTCGTTCAAGTATACAAATCTCTTGAAGAGTGCAATTTTTTCAAATCTTCAATTTGAATGATTCGAGAGTATTTTTTCAATTCAGAAAACGATTTGATGGAGAATTTACGCTCGCAGAATATTGAAACAGCATTAAAATACGTAATTATCACAATTTGATTTCACTTCGATAAATCTGGCATTGTCCGAAGGATCAATTTTTGCAATCAACCATTATCCGAAGCTATTAAGTTTTTTAAAATTGTTCAATTTTTTAAAGTGACTCAATTTTCTGAAATTGCCAAATTGTTTTAAGTTGCTGGACTTTTTAAAATTACCTTCAATTTTTCTATTTTTTCCTAAAATTACTCAATTTTTTTATTTTTTTCTTTAATTGTTCGGATTTTTTAATAGCTTGATTCTACAAAAATTTCTCAATTTTCTCAAAATTCCAAAGTTTAAATGCTATTTATTTTCCTAAATCGCTCAATTTTTATTCATTTATTTTTTATTTTTTTCCAATTATGTAAAAATGGTAAATGAGAAATGATTGCAAAAAATTGACGTGGATTAAAAAAATTGTACTAAAAACCAGAACACTGAACTTTAAAAAACTATCAATTTAAAAAAAATAGCTGATTATGCACAGAGACAGACATTAAGAATCAGAAAAACTTACCTATTCTATTTCAATATCCAGTCGATTATTTTCCAAGGAACACTCGTCGGTCGAAATCTTACCTGAATTTTAAACGTTGTAAAATTGATAGATGCTTCCAACTTGCTGTACGTTTTGTTCGGACGAGCTTAGGTGGAAATTGGTCAATTCGAAGCAGACGAGTTCACTCTTTTGTCGATGATTTAAATTCTTACATTTCCTCAAACTCGTCCAATTTCAATTACTCTTTACCTGATTGGTTTACACGGTTTAGTAATTAGATCTATTTTTAAATACAACGATAGATTATTTCGAAAATTAATTAAATTACATCGGAAGTCAAACTGTTTCCATTTCATATCGATTTTTCTCATTTTTGGTCAAAAAAAGTGACTATTTTGTCAGAGACACGTCAGAAGAATTCTACTTGTTCATTAGATTGGTGTAATCGATCTAATCCATGTTAAATTGGGCCAATTTTGAATCAGAAAACCCAAGCTAATCGAGTTGAGATTGGTGTAGTTTTTAAATTGAGGCTACAATAGTATTCAGCTCAATAAAATTAACACAAATAATTCAGATAAAAACACTCATATTCTTGAAACTTTTATTAATAAACGTAGAAACAGGATTCATTTATTTTTAAGACATGAAAAAAGAAATTCAAAACTTATTGCTGAAGTTCATTTCTCAAACATTTTTGAAAATTTAAAACTACCTTATCGCTTTGCAAAAATAAAAATTGGATTTAATCTACGAGAAAAATGTGAAATTCTGCGCTTTTGAGGTTGTAGAATACAAATTTCAAGTCAAATTTTACACCTATTTGCATCCTTAAAGGAGGGATTGGGGTGTGGACGTGGTACTTTTTTAAAATTGAAAGCAGGGGATATGCAAAAGCTTACCATTAGAAGTACCATCCGTTCACATTTCAGCAATAAGTTATACAGAAGTAAACAATCTGAAGAATTTCACTTCAACCACCCACCCCTCGCTCCAAAACGTGAAAATATTGGAAATTCGTGTTCTACAACCTCAAAAGCGTAGAATTTCACATTTTTCACACTGAAAAGGCGGAATTTTTTTTCAGCCCCATCCACCCATCCAACCTTACCTACACCTTGCTCCCAAACATTTATATGTTGCCAAATTTGTGTTTGATGACCTCAAAAATGTAGATTTAGACATATTACACGCCATAATAAATACGTTATTTTCATTACACAGCATTTCCTTCTTAGGGGTGCAAGTGAATTTAAAGGGACGATTCATTAAATACGAAAAGTTGAACGTCATATCAAATATAGAGTATCGAATATTTCAAAATACATATATAAGTCAACAGAGACAGTGCATCAGGTGCCTATTCAAAAAAGCAACAAATTTATCGAAATTTTGACCCCCCCCCCCCATATCCTTAATCGCGACTCTTCTAAGACTAAGAGCCTTCACAAATACCTATATTTATTAGTCAAGGTGTCGGCTTGCCATATCCGAAAATCTAAATGGTTAAAAATCCTTTAAATATATTACCTACATACGATGAACAAAATATTCAATAAAATTGTAAAAAAAACTCTAAAGAAACCTCGAAAAAAGGAATATTGTGGCACCTCCTACTCACACCCTTGAAGATGTGTGAAGCTCGGAATCGGGGTTGACTTGGCCTCTACTATCCGAATATCGTACATAAAAAAATCGTGCTTGGCCATTGTATCAGGTGTAGGGGCAAAAAACTGAGTTTTCGGGGTATTTTTCATAAATATTGGTAAATAGAAGGGGTTTTAATTCGAAATTTGGGGCACTTCTAGTTATCAGATTCCAAAGTAATGACATATTTGTCTACACCCATACTGACACAATCGCATTGGTCACGATCAGTGCTGCCAACTGGCCGGTATTTGACCGGCCCAGCCGGTATTTCGAGGTAAAGGCCGGTGACCGGTTTTGATTCATACCGGCCTATTATAAAGCTGGTATTTTCAAAATGCAAGGGAAAAATTCAAAAATACCTAATTTTACCCTTTAATAATCTTGAAAAAATCAATTTTTTTACAGTATGTTGAGGTGGTTGCATTATTTTCCAATAAAATAAGGATAAAACTGTTAAAACAAGCAGGGTCGCAGGCGACCTGGCAATAGGGTCCCCGGAATTTTGATTTTCAGTGATTTTTAAAAATTGTCAAAATTCAACAAACTCGGAAAAATTTTGAAGTAGAATTTTTTTTTAAATGTTGTATGAAGTGAAGACCAATTAATATTGATGAAGCTTCTGGGATGAAAATAAATTGGGTCCCTTTTCTTCACATATATGGTTTTTGGTTATTGGCATTGGTCTTCAAGTAGAAAATTTTTTTCAAAAAATTCAAGAAAAATTCTGGGTCGGAAATTTTGAGAAAAATAGTTTAAATTGTAAAAAATGTTGAGAAAAGGAGAAAACGCAAAATTGCATAACATTTCAGGAAAATTTGAAATTGGAAAAAAATTGAAGCGTCCGTTTAAAAAACAACCATAGTCCATTTTGAAATTCTGACTTCAGACAGTTGTTGTGAAAAAACTGTTGCCCCTAGTAAAATGGCAACGTATTTCCACGATTATTTAAACATTTGAGAGTAAGTTATCGTGGTTAAAATTTTTCTCAGTGCAAATTTCTCTTCACAATAACTCTCTGAAGTCAGAATTTCAAAATGGACTATGGTTGTTTTTTAAACGGACGCTTCAATTGTTGAAATTAAACTGAAATTAGACTTCAGAAAAAGGAACTACGAACTACTCCACACAAAACAAAATTATCCGTCCCATATTGTATAATAGACTACTTCCGTTATTTATACTTTCTCTCTTCTCGTAAGTGGTTTACTAACACGATGCAGGGTGACGTCATCGAGGTATAAGCCAATAAGATTCATCACTCGATCTAATGAAAATCGCAAAGAAGAAGATGACGATCTTCGATCATCATAGAGCTTGGAGTTACTACCTTAGAGCATTTAACTAGATAGAGTCGCAGCTGCTATTACCTGCGTTGAAGCCAACAGAATTACTTGCGTGTGACGTCACATACGGGCAGAAAAGAAGTCTGTACAATTACGAAACATAATTTTTTTCACTTCGCATTAAAATTACTCAGAATTTTGAGTGAGTGTATAGGTGTGTGCGATAAGAAAAATAATCTACGTTAAATTCTCTACAAGATGGGACAGGTTTGAAAGTTGTCCTCGCAACCAAATGAAAGCTATTAAAGTTCAAAGTTACGAAAGTGAGTTTTTATTACAAATATTCTGTACTTTTTTCACTTTACATTAAAATGACAAGAAATTTTGAGTGAGGACGTAAGTGTTTGAGGTAGGGAAAATGATCTACGTTGAATTTTCTACAAGATGGAATAGGTTTGAAAGTTGAACCAGCAACTGAACGAAAGCTGGTAAAGTTCAAAGTTACGAAAGTGAATTTTTATTACAAATATTCTGTACTTTTTTCACTTTACATTAAAATGACTCGAAATTTTGAGTGAGGACATAGGTGTTTGAGGTAGGGAAAAAATGATCTACGTTGAATTTTTCTACAAGATGGAATAGGTTTGAAAGTTGACCAACCAGCAACCGAACGAAAGCTGGTAAAGTTCAAAGTTATGAAAGTGAGTTATATTCTGTACTTTTTTCATTTACATTAAAAATGAATCGAAATTTTGAGTGAGGACATAGGTGTTTGAGGTATGGAAAATGATCTACGTTGAATTTTCTGCAAGATGGAATAGATTGAAAGTTGTGTACCAGGCAACCGAACGAAAGCTGGCAAAGTTCAAAGTTATGAATGTGAGTTTATATTCTGTACTTTTTTCATTTTTCATTAAAATGACTCGAAATTTGAGTGAGGACATAGAGTGTTTGAGGTAGGGAAAATAGTCTACGTTAAATTCTCTACAACATGGAATAACTTAAAAGTTGTACCGGCAAACAATTGAAAAGCTATTAAGTTCAAAGTTACAAAAGAATGATTTTATTGCAAAGATCATGCATCACTTTTGGAAACTAGTGGCGTCGAAAGTGGGGTAGCAAGGGTGCATTGTACCCCCCCCATCCTGACGGGGGCACAAAGTATCATTTGTACCACCGCACTCCTCCAATCATATTAGATAGACATTTTTAAAGCATTGAAAACATGGAGAAAAATGGGTGTTTTTGAAATAGAAAACACGAATTTTACAAAGCGTCGCCCTCGCTTTCGCTCTGGCATTAATAAAATCACAATTATAGGTATAAATTATTTGAGGAAACATAGCGAAAAAAAATACTTTTTTTTTCGCCCCCTCCACCAAAAATCTTCTGGTATTCCAATTCTTTAATACTCATTTCGTACCCTCCCAAAAAAAAAGCTTCCGACGCACTATTGCTGACTTTGAATTTAAATAGCTTTTGTTCGGTTCCTGGTACAATTTTCAAACCTATTCCATCTTGTAGAGAATTCAAAGTAGATTAATTTTTTCCGACCTCAAAACACCTATGTCCTCGCTCAAAATTTCGAGTCCTTTTAATGTAAATTGAAAAAAAGTACAGAATGTAACTCACTTTCGTAACTTTTGAACTTGAATAGCTTTCGTTCGGTTGCTGGTACAAGCTTTCAAACCTATTCCATCTTGTAGAGATTCAACGTAGATCATTTTCCCTACCTCAAACACACTATGTCCTCACTCAAAATTTCGATTCATTTTAATTAAAATTGAAAAAAAAGTACAGAATATAACTCACTTTCATAACTTTGAACTTTACCAGCTTTCGTTCGGTTGCTGGTTCAACTTTCAAACCTATTCCATCTTGTAGAAAATTCAACGTAGATCATTTTCCCTACCTCAAACACCTATGTCCTCACTCAAAATTTCGAGTCATTTTAATGTAAAGTGAAAAAAGTACAGAATATTTGTAATAAAAATTCACTTTCGTAACTTTGAACTTTAATAGCTTTCGTTCGGTTGCTGGTACAACTTTCAAACCTACTCCATCTTGTAGAGAATTCACCGTAGATCATTTTCCCTACCTCAATTACCTATGTCCTCACTCAAAATTTCGATTCATTTTAAATGTGAATTGAAAAAAGTACAGAATTTAACTCACTTTTATAACTTTGAACTTTACCAGCTTTCGTTCAGTTGCTGGTTCAACTTTCAAACCTATTCCATCTTGTAGAAAATTCAACGTAGATCATTTTCCCTACCTCAAACACCTATGTCCTCACTCAAAATTTCTTGTCATTTTAATGTAAAGTGAAAAAAGTACAGAATATTTGTAATAAAAACTCACTTTCGTAACTTTGAACTTTAATAGCTTTCATTTGGTTGCGAGGACAACTTTCAAACCTGTCCCATCATGTAGAGAATTTAACGTAGATTATTTTTCTTATCTCACACACCTATACACTCACTCAAAATTCTGAGTAATTATAATGCGAAGTGAAAAAAGTTACGTTTTGTAATTGTTCAGACTTCTTTTCTGCCCGAATGTGACGTCACTCCCCGAATTCCTGTTGGCTTCAAGATAGTGGCTTATTGCGACTCTATCTAGTTAAATGCTCTAAGGTTACTACGTAATATAGAGTGCTCGAACAAACCTGATTTTAGGGCGATATCCTTCTAAACAACTCGGAGACTCTCTACTTCAGTTGGTGGAAACTGGTATCTGCACATGCGCGAGGTATTTGTTATTCAGCTGTGTTTCGTGTATTCTTGAAACTATCTGCTGCACAAAGTACGGTCGAACTGCAAAACGAAGTTTCATCTTTGGGCAATGCTTGTAACGTTATCGCCAATAACGTCTCCATACAAGCCGCCGAAGAGAAGAGAAACAACGTCGATGCTTTGAAGGTCCAATGTAAAAATGTCCTTGATGGAATTCGAGAACGAATTAATTTGTTATCTGATACCATCGTATCTAGGTACTTGAAATTTTTTGTTTTGGAAAAAATTTCCAAATCCGATTCAACTAATTTTAACCTTTTACAGGGAAGTATACGAAGAACAAATCACTTCGTTCGGTTCTTGGCTCCACGACGTCGAAACGAATGCCGCAGATATGCAAGAAATCGATGATGACGATTTAGGCAACACTTTGCAAAAAGTTCATGCTTTTGCTCAAGAATGCTCCGAAAAGAAACCTTACCTCAAGGACGTTGAAGTGAAGTTACACGCCGCTGTTGGGGAAAATCCGCCAAAAAGCAACGTTGCTGCGACTCATTTCAACGAAGCTAAACTTAAATTCGCGGTTGGTTAATTTGAATAATTTCTTACTTTCATTTTTGAAATTATAAAAAATTTATCAAGATTTTTTACTTTTTCAGGACTTGACAAATTTACTCGATAAAAGGAAAGCAGCCGTAGAGCAATATAAAGTCTTTAGAGACTGGTATCTTGGCGTCGCCGAAACGGTTAATAATTTAAAATATCAGGTGGAGTCGAATCAATATCCGAGTTCCATTAATGCCGATCTTGATAAATGTTGGGCTGATTTGAACACTCACGAACAAGAATTCAAGGATATTCAGAAACTTTGCTCAGATGCTAATATCAACGTGAAATACAAAATTGAACCCACTTCTGCGTTGAAAGAGATGAAAGTCACGATTGATAATTTGAGGTTGGTCATATTCGTCAATATATTTTTATGGTTTTTTCTTGGCATCATATTAAAATTCATCTGCATGTATTTTTCCCAGAGTGGATATCGCCAAAAAAACGTGAAAAGGACAAAGTCATCGAAACCCACAAGAAGAATTTCCTCGTAGCTAAAGACCGGTTCACGCAGGAAATCAAAAATTGCAAAGAAGATTTCAGTAAAGTCTTGGACGACATCAACACTCCAGATAAACTCCGCTCCGGCGTAGATGACTTGATGAAACTAGAGGTGAAATTTGCTCAAGCTAATCCGCTCAAAGACGATTTGCAGAAAAAAGGAAATTCTCTAATCAAGGAAGACGATACCGTAATCCTCGAGGTTCAAAACGACATCCCTGGATTGCTTAGTGACTGGGAAAACCTCAACGATCAATTGAAACAAGAGATCGACACGTATTGTAACCTCCAACAAGCCTTAACAAGCTTTGGAGTTATCAAAAATGAAACCAATAACATGTTTAATGATTTCGAACGGTCACTCAGCGAAATAACAGAGATCTCACTTTACATCCCATTTTCTCAGAAACCACAAAACCTACGACGTTCAGGTTTTCAAAGTTCAGTTCAGAAACAACCCAACCATGTTTCAACAAGAGGGTGGCCCAATGATTTGACCGAAGCTTACATTACGAAAGAAAAGTACAACGAATTAAGCAAATCGATCTCAAACAGTAAAAATTACCTGGATAAAATGGATAGTTCGAGCAAAAATATCTTGAAGTTGAGTCGAAGTGTTCCCAAATTCGATATTCAGAATATTGATAATGAAATGAAAACCACCGTGAAAAAATGGAAAGATATTTCGGCGAAGGTTGGTGATCAGTTGTCCACTATCGATACAGAAATTGCTCTGTGGCAACAGATTGAAGAATCCAAGACCTATTTACTTCCATGGCTCAAAGAAACCGTCGAAGACGCTAATAACCAATTGAAAAACTTGGTCGATGTGAACCTCGCTCAAGCCAAATGGAAATCATATCAAGAGCAATTATCCGTTAATGAAAAATTAAAAGACGGAATCCAAAAAAGGAGCGATCAACTTGTCAAGTTGAACGATGACAAGCCAATTCCAAATTTAGATTCGTTGATGTCTGTTTTGAACGACGGATTCGGCGAATTAGATCAAGTCTTGAAACAACTCGGCGATTTAGTTAGTACTTGCGAATCTAAAGAGAATATTCTCAAAGATGAACTCAAAGGAGCTGTCTCCGAGATGAACTCTATTCGAGAGAAATTAATGAAATGCGACGATTTGACCGGAGACATCGCACCAATTTGCGAACGCTTAACGATCTGTCACGAGAAAAAGAAAGATCTGGATAAAATTCAACCCAAATTGGAAAAAATGGATAAAATTTGCGCTGAAATCGTCAAGGTTAATCCTGGCTATGCAAATTCCAGCGTTACGAAGGAATTGAATGCGTTCAAGAAACGTTACGCTGATACGTCTTCCTATTTGGTCAAAATCCAGAATACTCTTATTCTATTTGTGAACAAGAGTTTCAAAGATAAATTGACTAATTTGAAAGATACCGTTGATATGTGCAACAATAAAATCGCTTGGTGTTTACCAGAAGAGAATTTCGATTTAGAACATCTTGAATCGAAATTAACGTGCATAAAAGAATTAGAAAAAAAACTTGATGCTGTCAAAGGTGTCAAACAAGATATCGAATTGATGATGAAACCACTGAATGGAATCCAGTGTCCTGAAATTACAGAAGAAGTGAGTTTTGATTTTCCATATCCATTTCATTAAGAAATTTTAATTTTTTTTCTGATGAATGTTTTGTTTTCAATTTATTTTCAGGTATTCCCTTTTCGCGATAAAGTATTCGCAGATTTGGATTCTCTCCAGGCTAAAACCGACACCGTGAAGGGAGTTTTGGAGAAAAACGTCACATTACTAAGCAACTATCAAACCGACTTTGAAAAAGTGCAGTCAGATTTACAAAATATGGAGAAAGCTTTGAATTCGAAACCTCGCGATTTGATAGACGTCTCACAAATTGGAAATTATATCGAAAAGACCAACGAAATGAACTCAAAAATTTCCGAAATCATTTCCAAAATTAAAATTCTGAAAGGAAGTTACAGCAAATTACAAAAACTTGATACCAAACCTCACATCAATAATACAGATGTTTTAGAAAACAAAGCCAAATACATCAATGGCGTTATAGAATCGCGATTAGATAAACTCAAAAACGTATCCGATTTACACGCCAAATACGAAGACAAAGTCAACCAGATGAACGACTTTTTAACGGAAAACACCGCCAAGTTAGATAAATTCGAGAAAGCTTTCAACAAAGGCAACAAAAACACTGATGTCTTGAAAAACACCTTAAAAGATCTCAAAGACTTCGCTCAAGTTAAAGAACAAGGCCTGGCTCAGATGAACGAAATTCTCGAGTTAAGCAAATCTTTACTATTGGAGATTATTCCTCAAAATCGTGACACGATGCGAACTCAACTTAAAGGCTTACGAAACGCTTTGGAAGCGTTGAACGAAAAGTGGACATTACTGCTGAAAAAGAACGAAAGCATAGTTATGCAAAGAGCCAGTATCGAAGACAGCCATAACCAAGTCCTTCCAGGGGTGCTGCGAAGGGGTATTTTTGACGAGCAACTCGTCGTTGAAAATTTTGGGGGGCCGAAAAAAAATGCAAAAAAAATTACAAATTTAAATTTTAAAGAGAAAAAAATAAATTAACAATAAATATTAGAAAATAATTAAAAACAACCCCCCCTATAATTACAGAACCCCCTATCAATAGACGACCCAACTCACAAAAGTTCATCAATTTGACGCTAATTTCGCTCATTTTTAACTCAATAATGGCAAAAATTTTCTTGGAATCGTAAAAACATGTACTAGTAAACAGGTAAATTTTCATTTTTTTCAGCAACGAACCCCCCCTAAATCAATATAATAGACCCCCCCCCCCCAATCGATAGACTGGACCCCCTCTAAAAAAATCAATTTCACCCAAATTTCGCTCATTTTTAAACTCAATAAAAATTGACAAAATTTTCTTGGGAACGTAAAAATATGCACTAGTAATCAGGTGAATTTTCATTTTTTCAGCGACGACCCCCCCCCCCCATCAATTTTATGCCAATTTTGCTCATTTCTTACTCAATAAACATTTCTAAGGTGAATTTTCATTTTTTTTTAATACATTGCTTTCATTGAAAGGTTTTTATGTTCTGTTCTTTTTTTTTTGTAGTAGGTAAATATATAATATCTAAGTACATTCCAAAAAAGAAAAACGTGTACCTAGGTATTTATTTTCTAAAAAAAAAACACACAAAAAGAGTAGGTATTCATTTTATAAAAAAAAATGCAAAAAAAAGTAGATAAATATTTATTTTTTAGAAAAATGCAAAAAAGATTATGTTTATTTTTTAAGCAACATCTTCGAGTATAACTTACGTTAGATGCAGGGGCGTAGCGAATGGGGGGTTTGGGGGGGTGACTCACCCCTAGAAATGCTAGTATGGAAAAAGTTGGCAAATTCGTCTCAAAATGAGAAAAGTTGGCAAATTTGACCAATAACAATAAAATTTTTGGAGTAAACATCGCTTCTTCAGAAATTACAGTCCAACTCTGAAATTATACCTCCCAATTCTAAAATTTTCAAAAACTTTGGCCTCGCTGCGCTCGGCCTTATTGTATGTACAAGTATGTATTTCATCTACTTCATACAAAAGTGATTTTTTTCGTATTTTTCTTCAAAATTATTCCAATATTCACCTAATTTTATTACATACATATTTTTTTTTCCCTCAAAACTCATGTTCGATGTTTGAAAATAAAATTGTTTAAAAGCTTTGGCCTCGGTGCGCTCGGCCTCATCATACTTCTCCCTCAATAATTTCATAGTAATAGTGGTCAATTTTTTATTCAAGTTTTTTATTCTAAAATATTGTTTTATTTCGCCTTGAATTTGAGGTTTTCTAAAATTTTCGCCCTCGTTTCGTTCGGGCCAAATTCATTTCGCTCGCATTTCCATTGAAATTACAAAATTTTTGAAATAAATTATAAATTTTCTCGAACTTTTCCACTCTTTCTTTGTTCGGGACAAATTGACAATTTCGCTGATTTTTCCAACTTTGAGTAGATACATAGATTAGATACATTGAAATTAGGCAGGGAAAAGCAATAAATTGAATGAGAGAGAGAAGTGGTTAAAAAATTTAATTCAGTCTGAAAATTTGTGCCATCCATTCCCGCCCCCAAAAAAGTCTGTCTGTTTCGTGCTTAAATAATTTGATTTTCAAATTTTTTCAAAAATCAAGCCGGAAATTCTGAGACCTTGCCCCTTTAATTCAATATCCTGACTTCGGTACGTCACTGCACACTTTGCCACACCATTCTATGAAACTTAAATTATACTTCAAATTCAATTCGTCCAAAAGGCGCACGCAAGGGGGAGGCACAATAGGTTCGAGCTCCTCTCCCCCCTCTCGGAAAGGAGATTTTTTACAAAAATGTGAAAAAAGTGCATTTTTTGGTATTAAAACAGGATTTTTCGAAAAATTTTCGCCCTCGCTTCGCTCGGGCAATATTTTAATCCTATTTTCTAAGGCGAATCTGAATCAGTCTATGATGAAATTCTACCTTTGAGAATCAGTAAAATGATTATCTTTGGAAATTAATAATATTTTTATTGATTTCTCAATCAATTCCCATTTGTCAGGAAAAATCAATAATTATTTTGGACTTGACGACTTGACTGAAAGATCGGTGAAAAAAACACTGATTTTCAGTTGAAGTCATTCCACTGATTCAAGCAGGTAACTAAATTTTACCAATTCAGATTTCAGATGGATAAAGATGAAAGAGATGCAGACATGGCTGATTTTTTAGGGGACAGATGTCAAATGTTTATATGTATTTAATAAAAGTTTATTGATATTTGCTGATTCTTAAGGCTTATCGCTCTTAATGTTATCGCTTGTTCTATTTTAAAGATGTTTTTATTATATTTATGCTATACCTACTTTTCTCAATGTCTCATTCATATCACATATAAACGTCGGAACGTCACATTAAGCCCTAATCGTTTGGTGGTATTGTATTTTTTTTGTACACCCCCCCCCCCTCCCCCACCTCCTTAAAGTTCGTAAAAAAATGAGGAAATTTGTGAAAATGGGGGGGGGGGGGGCTACTTGGAAAACTTGGGGGTCCTCGTCGTTGACTCAGGGGGTTCGCCGCACCCCTGAGTCCTTCAATGGTTAACTTCGGTGGAAAGTAAAATCGAATCGAAACCCCAATTCAAGGAAATTTTACCTGAAAAGAAAAAAGCTCTCAACACCTACCGAACATTTTTACAAGACGTTCAATCGCACAAAGCTATCATCGACCAGCTCAACCAAAAAATGGAATCGTTGCCCGAAGCAGGGGTGCGGCGAACCCCCTGAGTCAACGACGAGGACCCCCCAAATTTTTCAAGTAGGCCCCCCCATTTTCACAAATTTCCTAATTTTTTTACGAACTTTAAGGAGGTGGGGGGGGGTACAAAAAAAATACAATACCACCAAACGATTAGGGCTTAATGTGACGTTTCCGACGTTTATATGTGATATGAGACAGTGAGAAAAAGTAGGTATAGCATAAATATAAAAAACATCTTTAAAATAGAACAAGCGATAACATTAAGAGCGATAAGCCTTAAGAATCAGCAAATATCAATAAACTTTATAAATATAAACATTTGACATCTGTCCCCTAAAAAATCAGCCATGTCTGCATCTCTTTCATCTTTATCCATCTGAAATCTGAATTGGTAAAATTTACCTGCTTGAATCAGTGAAATGACTTCAACTGAAAATCAGTGTTTTTTCACCGATCTTTCAGTCAAGTCGTCAAGTCAAAATAATTATTGATTTTTCCTGACAAATGGGAATTGATTGAGAAATCAATAAAAATATTATTAATTTCCAAAGATAATCATTTTACTGATTCTCAAAGGCAGAATTTCATCATAGACTGATTCAGATTCGTTTTAGAAAACAGGATTAAAATATTGCCCGAGCGAAGCGAGGGCGAAAATTTTTCGAAAAATCATTTTTTAATACCAAAAAATGCACTTTTTTCACATTTTTGTAAAAAATCTCCTTTCCGAGAGGGGGGGGGGGAGGAGCTCGAGCCTATTGTGCCTCCCCCTTGGGTGCGCCTTATGGACGAAATGAATTTGAAGTATAATTTAAGTTTCATAGAATGTGTGGCAAAGTGTTGTGCAGTGACGTACCGAAGTAAGGATATTGAATTGAGGGGGCAAGGTCTCAGAATTTCCGGCTTGATTTTTGAAAAAATTTGAAAATCAAATTATTTAAGCACGAAACAGACAGACTTTTTGGGGGCGGGAATGGATGGCACAAATTTTCAGACTGAATTGAATTTTTTAACCACTTCTCCCTCTCATTCAATTTATTGCTTTTCCCTGCCTAATTTCAATGTACCTAATCTATGTATCTACTCGAAGTTGGAAAAATCAGCGAAATTGTCAATTTGTCCCGAACAAAGAAAGAGTGGAAAAGTTCGAGAAAAATTATAATTTATTTCAAAAATTTTGTAATTTCAATGGAAATGCGAGCGAAATGAATTTGGCCCGAACGAAACGAGGGCGAAAATTTTAGAAAACCTCAAGTTCAAGGCGAAATAAAACAATATTTTAAAATAAAAAACTTGAATAAAAAATTGACCTCTATTACAATGAAATTATTGAGGGAGAAGTATGATGAGGCCGAGCGCAGCGAGGCCAAAGCTTTTAAACAATTTTATTTTCAAACATCGAACATGAGTTTTGAGGGAAAAAATATTTATGTAATAAAATTAGGGGAATATTGGAATAATTTTGAAGAAAAATACAAAAAAAATCACTTTTGTATGAAGTAGATGAAATACATACTCGTACATACAATAAGGCCGAGCGTAGCGAGGCCAAAGTTTTTGAAAATTTTAGAATTGGGAGGTATAATTTCAGAGTTGGACTGTAATTTCTGAAGAAGCGATGTTTACTCCAAAAATTTTATTGTTATTGGTCAAATTTGCCAACTTTTCTCATTTTGAGACGAATTTGCCAACTTTTTCCTTACTAGCATTTCTGGGGGGGGGGGGGGGGGGGGGGGTCAGGACACACCCCCCCCCCCGCCCCATTCGCTACGCCTCTGCATCTAAGTTACACTCGAAGATGCTGCTTAAAAAATAAACATAATCTTTTTTGCATTTTTTATAAAATGAATACCTACCCTTTTTTGTGTGTTTTTTTTTAGAAAATAACTACCTACACGTTTTTCTTTTTTGGAATGTACTTAGATATTATATGTATATTTACCTACTACAAAAAAAAGAGAACAGAACATGAAAACCTTTCAATGAAAGCAATGTTTAAAAAAAAAAATGAAAATCCACGTTAGAAATTTTTATTGAGTAAGAAATGAGCAAAATTGGCATAAAATTGATGGGGGGGGGGGTCGTCGCTGAAAAAAAAATGAAAATTCACCTGATTACTAGTGCATATTTTTACGTTCCCAAGAAAATTTTGTCAATTTTTATTGAGTTTGAAAATGAGCGAAATTTGGGTGAAATTGATTTTTTTTAGAGGGGGTCCAGTCTATCGATTGGGGGGGTCTATTATATTGATTTAGGGGGGGTTCGTTGCTGAAAAAAATGAAAATTTACCTGTTTACTAGTACATGTTTTTACGATTCCAAGAAAATTTTGTCAATTTTTATTGAGTTTAAAAATGAGCGAAATTTGGGTGAAATTGATTTTTTTAGAGGGGGTCCAGTCTATCGATTGGGGGGGGTCTATTATATTGATTTAGGGGGGGTTCGTTGCTGAAAAAAATGAAAATTTACCTGTTTACTAGTACATGTTTTATACGATTCCAAGAAAATTTTTGCCATTATTGAGTTAAAAATGAGCGAAATTAGCGTCAAATTGATGAACTTTTGGGAGTTGGGTCCGTCCATTGATGGGAGGGGGGTCGTCTATTGATAGGGGGCTCTGTAATTATAGGGAGGTTGTTTTTAATTATTTTCCAATATTTATTGTTAATTTATTTTTTCTCTTTAAAATTTAAATTTGTAATTTTTTTTGCATTTTTTTTCGGCCCCCCCAAAATTTTCAACGACGAGTTGCTCGTCAAGAATACCCCTTCGCAGCACCCCTGGCCCGAAGCCGGTAACGATGAACTGGTTGAAAGATATGGTCGTTTACACGATACCATTTCTAATTCTGTTGACTTGTACGAGAAGTACGTCCTCAATCATGAAAACTATCTCCATGCTTTTGAAAAATTCAGAGATTTCTTTGATGTTCTCTTGGCTGAAGAAAACAAATCTGCTAAATGCGATGTCGATAATCAAATCGGTATTTACGAAAGTATTCTTCAACAAGACAGTGCCGGCGATGAGTTGATCAAAGAATACGAACAATTACTTCAACCTGTTTTGTCCGAAACCAACGATACCGGGAAGGAATTTCTACAGAACGAGTTGAATAATCAGAAGAAAAGCTGGCGTGATTTCCTTGATAAATGTAAACAAGCCAGGGAAAAGCTGATCGTCAAGAAAGGCCAAGCTGAAAAGCTTCAGAATAAAGTTACATCGTTGGATGAATTTTTGAAAAACGCTGAAAACAAATTCAAATATCAAAGCTTGAAAAATTGTTTGGATTCGAAGAAACTCTATTTGGAAGATGTGAAAAGTATTTTCAACGATCTGAATAACAAAAGTCCCGAATTCGACGAGTTGAAAAAAGAAGCCAGTGGAGCGAATCCTGAGCTTACGGAAGTAGTCATGAAATTAATCGCGAGGTATCAGAATGTTAAACAAAAGGCGAAGGTTGGAATTATTTTCATAGAATAAATATTGCTTACCTGTTGGTCTGATAGAAATATTTTATCGGTTTGTTCTTTCTTTTCATTTTCAGGAATGTGTCACTAGATATGAGAAATTCGTCAAAGAGCACGAAACTTTTGAAAACGATTATAACAACTTTTTCCAAAAATGCAATAAACTGAAAGAAGAAGTTGAACAGAATAGCAAACCGGTTGGAAACGTTAGTTCACTCAATAGTGTAGGCAAATTAGCCTCATTTTGGGGAAATAAAAGAAATTTGGGGCGGTAAAGCTTTTATTGCGGAAAACTGTCGAGAGTGGTCCCCTGAGTAACCCCTAAAAAATACCACCCGCCAAACCCCTTGCTAACTTTTTTATGGGGGTTGCACCCCCCCAAAAAACGGGTTTTCGCTTCTATCTTCCCTGGGTTTGATTTTGAGGCAAAAATAGCTCAGTACTTTTTTGTTCTACACTCTATTTCCAACATTTTTTGTATGAGAATTTTTCTTGTACGACCATTAGGAGAGGAGATAGAGGGTCCTGAAGGAAAGGGGGTTTGGGGAATATATTCAAAAATGTGATAATAAGTATAAAATCGTTGGTAAAACGTATGTTATGGACATGAAATAGTAGTATTGAGTAAATTGGCGTTATTAATAGTTCTTGACCTCCCCCCTACCATGTGCCCCCCTCACATCACCCCTCACTGCCAATATATTACGTATCCTGTAATGCGATATCAGATTCTTTCGTAGGTAGTTTTTTACTTCCTGTTATCACGTTTCTGCGAGTTCTTCGAAGCAGGGGCGCAATCAAGGTGGTGGCTAAGGGGCTAAAGCCCTCCCCCAAACTTTTTGCAATGTTTTGATTTTTTTGTTATGTATACACTTATACTATACAAGTATTTAGCTAAACGCGAATGTTACATACAAAAATCATCCCGAAACTACTGTCATTAACTTATTTTGAAGAGGCAACACCTCATACGGGTAAATGGACGGCAGGATGCAACCATCCCTTACTACCAATTAGTCACATCGCAGAACTCGTTTGCGGCAAATTTAGAGTAGTGGTTTTGAAAACGTGTTGATTTTAGTCTCCGAACAAGCGAAACAGCGAAATTCTTCAAAAATTAGTGTCCTCGAAGACGTTTCTTTAGCTCGGAGAATAGAGAAAAGTCACAGGAAGCCAATTTTCCAGACTTGGCTTCCCGTGGCTATTCTCTATTCCTCGACCTAAAGAAATGTCTTCGAGGACCCTAATTTTCGAAGAATTTCGCAGTTTTGCTAGTTTGGAAGCAAAAATCAACACGTCTTCAAAATCACTACCCTAAATCAACCCAAACGAGTTCTAGGATGAGACTAAAGGATTGTATAGATAGAAAAAATTCAATTTATACACAATAGGGTGTCCCTTATTTATACTTGGTGGAAAAAAAATTTTGGAATTTTTTTCGGGACCCCCCCCTAGTTTGGTGCCACTACATGAGAAAATAACACACAAAAAATTTCAGCCCGATTGATGCATATTAACCCGACCCGCAAAGCCCATTTTGAAAAATTGAAGAGGCGCGCTCGAACTCATAATACTCCAATACAGGCACGCGGCAACGAAACGCTAAAAACACCCCTACCGACCTGGCGGCTTTAAACTTACGCCGAAGGCATGCAAATGAAGATAGAACTTTCTGGTTTGCGGCATTCGATTCCTTATAAAATTTCGAATCAGACAAGATTTTTTTCAAATTTTTTGGGCCCCCGGGGGGAAAAGCGCGAGGATATTAAAACGTGTGATTGAAAAAAACCAACCAACAAAATTGAATTATAATATTTCAAACAGATTTTTCGGCGGAAAATACTTTCAGGAGGTATCCAGAGCTTCTGAATCCAGTTCTGAGGTCATTTTGACTTCGAACTATAACAAGGACCCAAAATGGGCCCATATGGTGTGGTGACGGGGGGAGGGGGGAGGAGGCTACTCGCAAACCTCCCACAATTACCGAGTGTGGCATCAAAATTCGTGTTTTTTTCACCCGGGAGTTCGTTTCTGACGTCCCTTCAACAATAACCCCAAAATGGGCCCAAAGGGGAGGTGGTCGAGAGGAGTCAAATTTGAAATTTTTCCTAATTATCGAGTGTGGTATCAAAATTCGTGTTTTTTACCCGGGAGTCCGTTTCCGATGGTCCCTCTACAAAAACTCCAAAATGGGCACATAGGGGAGGTGGTCGGGAGGAGTCAAATTTGAAATTTTCTATAATTATCGAGTGTGGTATCAAAATTTGTGTTTTTTACCCGGTAGTCCGTTTCCGACGTTCCTTCTACAAAAACCCCAAAATGGGCCCATAGGGGAGGTGGTGGGAAGGAGTCAAATTGAAAATTTCCAATAATTATCGAACGTGGTATCGAAATTAATGTTTTTTTTACCCGGAGAGTCCTTTATCCAACGTTTCTTCAACAAAAACTCCATAATGGACCCATAGGGAAGGGGTTGGGGAGGAGTCAAATTGAAAATTTTTCATAATTATCGAGTGTGGTACCGAAATAAATGTTTTTTTTTACCCGGAAAGTCCGTTATTGACGTCCCCAAAATCATCTAAGAAATGGTTTCTGGAGGTCGAAAAACATATATTTCGGCACCTCACTTGATTACTATGAAAAATTTTCAATTTGAACCCTCACCGAAACCTCTTCGTTGGGCCCATTTCAAGGTTTTTTGATGGGGGGACGTCAAAAACAGACTTTCCAGGTAAAAAAACATTTATTTTCATACCACACTCGATTATTATAGAAAATTTCAATTTTGACTCCTCCCGACCACCTCCCCTATGTGCCCATTTTGGAGTTTTTGTAGAGGGACCATCGGAAACGGACTTCCGGGTAAAAAACACGAATTTTGATACCACACTCGATAATTAGGAAAAATTTCAAATTTGACTCCTCTCGACCACCTCCCCTTTGGGCCCATTTTGGGGTTATTGTTGAAGGGACGTCAGAAACGAACTCCCGGGTGAAAAAAAAACACGAATTTTGATGCCACACTCGGTAATTGTGGGAGGTTTGCGAGTAGCCCCCTCCCCCCTCCCCCCGTCTCCACACCATATGGGCCCATTTTGGGTCCTTGTTATTGTTCGAAGTCAAAATGACCTCAGAACTGGATTCAGAAGCTCTGGATACCTCCTGAAAGTTTTTTCCGCCGAAAAATCTGTTTGAAATATTATAATTCAATTTTGTTGGTTGGTTTTTTTCAATCACACGTTTTAATATCCTCGCGCTTTTCCCCCCGGGGGCCCAAAAAATTTGAAAAAAATCTTGTCTGATTCGAAATTTTATAAGGAATCGAATGCCGCAAACCAGAAAGTTCTATCTTCATTTGCATGCCTTCGGCGTAAGTTTAAAGCCGCCAGGTCGGTAGGGGTGTTTTTAGCGTTTCGTTGCCGCGTGCCTGTAGTGGAGTATTATGAGTTCGAGCGCGCCTCTTCAATTTTTCAAAATGGGCTTTGCGGGTCGGGTTAATATGCATCAATCGGGCTGAAATTTTTTGTGTGTTATTTTCTCATGTAGTGGCACCAAACTAGGGGGGGTCACGAAAAAAATTCCAAATTTTTTTTTAAGGGACACCCTAATACACAATTCTTCCTTCGTTTTACCTGTATGAGATGTTGATCCCGCTTCAAAAAAATTTACTTCCAGTTGTTTCTGAATGCCCTTTGTACTCCGTTGTTTTGAATAAAATTCATTTTTATAATTCAAGGGGAAAAAAATTTAAAATGGCCCATGAAAATAGATAGTCACTAAGCCGAGTCTACACCCCCTTAGAGCCATACAGAGAAAATTTGGGCCCCAGGGGGAAAATGTACAGTCAAAAAAAGGTCTTGCGATATTTTGAATGTCGATATCTGACATAATTAGGCAAATTTTCCATTTGTTCTTAAACCATGGTGAGTCCTAGCGAGCCCCCTAAAAAACGCAGGTCCCCCCCCTCCCCCGAGGTCTGTCCCCTTACTTTTCTCATAAATTCTAGCCCCCACCAAAAAAGAGGTCTGGTTGCGCCCCTGCTTCGAAGCGAAGCATATGCATACCAATCATGTGGTATTGATCTTTGATTATAAATATACTACGTAGTATATTTATAATCAAAGGTATTGATCGTCCCTTGTTCTGACGAAACCAGTTTCTTTAGAATACCCTCAACAGCTGTTCCTTATCTGTTTTTGTTTTGGGAATCGAAGGATCTCTAATATATGAGTATATTTGGGTATTTGCAATGAATGTGTGTTTTTTTATAAAATGTCGTCATAAAAGATGAGTATTTTATATGTAACTAGCGTGTAACCCGTCCTCCGGACGGGAATCGACGTATATACGTCCTATACTGATATGGATACTGGAGTTCAAATTGAATACAATTGATCGACATTTTGATATATGAGCGGGGGGGGGGCGACATTTAAAAAAATGGATTTGACCCGTGCCCGTGGTTAAAAAATTGAAATTTTTTCTTTTTGAATGAGCAATCTCATTATCTAAATGTTTAATCAATTGCATTTAATTTGAATTGCATTAGGTACTTCAAATTTTTCAACTTACACAGATCGATTTTTTTTTTTGAATACCCCTCCCATTAATTAAAAACTCAAATAAATAATATTTGTGTAATTTTTTTTAAAATTACAAAACGAATCCATTTTTTTAAAAAAATATCCCAGGAGGAATTCAACTCTCTTTTTGAATACCCCTTCTTGTTAATTAACAATTCGATCAATTCAAAATTTTTCAAACATTTTCAATGTACAGAAGTTGAATCAGTTCAAAAAAGAATAACCCATGTCAAATCAATTTTTTGAATTCCCCCTCTCATTTATTAAATTTTTGATCAATTTTATTCAATTGGAGCCCCAGGTCGAATTAATTTTTTAAATATCCACTCCCATTGTTTAATAATTTGATGATTTTTGAAATTATACTGGTCAAATCAATTATTTTCAAAAATACCCCAGGTGAAATCTTTTATTTTTTTGAATACACCCTGCCATAAATTTACAATTTGGAACAAAATTGCCCAGATCGAAAATAAAAAATTACGAAAATATTTTCACCCAATTATTTATTACATTGTCAAAAATAACTAACTTCTTAAAATTTTCAACTTACACATGGGAAATCAATTTCTTTCAAAAAATCCTTTGATCAATTAGGTAATAATTCTTTTAATTTTTTGTAAATTACACAGGTCGAATTAATTGTTTTCAAAAATACTTCAGAAGGATTCAATTCTGTTTTTGAATACCCCTCTCAAGTAATTGATCAAGTTTTTGGGTACAATTGTATTAGATTTGAGCCCCAGTTAAAATCCCTTCCTATTGATAAAAAAGTTGACCAATTTTTAAAAAATTTGTGCTTACTCAATTTAGTGGTTTGATCTAAATTCAAATTTAGTACAGTTTATCTAATTTTTAATTAATGGGAGGGATGTTAAAAAAAAGATTCGTCCCAGGTTGTTAATTTTTGAATATTGTTGAAAATGTAATTTATATTTATGTGGAACACAATTGATAAAGTTTTTAAATGGGAAGGGGTATTTAAAAAATGATTTGACTTGTGTAATTGTTGAAAAATGAAAAAAAATTAATTTTTCTCAAAAAATTTGATGGTACTACTTATTCAATTCAAGTTGAATACAATTCGTGAAGTTCTTAATTAATGGGAGAGAATTTTTTTGAATGATTGGACCTGTGTCCCTGTGTAATTTAAAAAAGAAAAAAAAAATTGAAAATAATTTGGCATAGAAAAATTCAACTGATCTTATTTAAGTAGAAAATAATTTTAAAATATCTTGGTGTTGATGATTTAGGTATTTGATCTAATGAAGCACAATTTGCTGAAATTCGTAGCTTTGAGTTCAAATCCATATTTTTTGGCAGAAAATTTTCTTGGTAACTAATAAAATTCAAATTTAGCACAGTTTATCTAATTTTTAATTAATGGGAGGGGTGTTAAAAAAAAGATTCGTCCCAGGTTGTTAATTTTTGAATTAATGTGAAACACAATTGATCGAGTTTTTAAAAGGGAAGGGGTATTTAAAAAATAATTCGACTTGTGTAATTCTTGAAAAATGATAAAAAAATTGATTTTTCTCAAAAAATTTGATGTACTACTTATTTAATTCAAGTTGAATACGACCCATAAAGTTTTTAATTAATGGGAGGGATTTTTTAAAAATAATTCGACCTGTGTTCTTATGTAATTTAACGACCTGTGTTCCTATGTAATTTAAAAAGGAAAAAAATTGAAAATTATTTGTCATAGAAAATGATTGATCAAGTTTTTTGGAAGGGGTAATCAAAAATAATTTATTTGACCCATGTAATTTTAAAAAAATTAATTGATCGGATTTTTAATTAATGAGAGGTGATATTTAAAAAAAAATGATTCGACCTGGAGTTTTAAACATGACATTTTTAATTAATGGAAGGTGGTAGATTGGAAAAAATTGATACAGCTAATGTAATTTCATCTTTAAAAAATAATTAAACACAAAAGAATTGAAAAAAAATGTAATTTCATCTTCAAAAAATTAATTAAACACAAAAAAAAAAAAATTCTCTCCGTCCGGGGGTTTGAACCCTGACTTATGAGGTGGTACTCCGCGAGTGAGTCATCATGACTCGTGTCTATGTCATGGGAGGGAGGGGCCTTGATGATATCACATTTTGAGGAATATCTCGAAAACGAAGCCGTTTGGGCAAAAATCGAAGAGAACCAAAATTATAGCCCGTGAAATTTGCTTTCGGTAGAGTGTCGTCAGATTTTTGATTTGAGCCAAGCTTTTCGAGATATTTACGAAAAACTGGGTTTTGCCTTGATGGGCGGGAGGGGAAGGAGGGGATGGAACTTCAACTCAATTTTTCTCAGCTTTGGAGCCAGCTTTTTCGAAACTTTTTGCGCTAAAAACCATCTCCTCGTCGAGCTCTTTCCGATGGTGTATTTACTTTTCGGATTCGTGCTTTAGTTTCAGAGTTATTGCGTTACGAAAAAAACGTCTTCTATTTTATATATATAATTGATGAGCATGAGGTTGAGCGAGATACGCGCAAAGAAAAGAGTGAGGAGAGTGAAGTGGAGAGCGAGTAGAATCTTTTTTAATAAACCAATAAAAGTATTATTGCACCATTTGTTTTTAATCAGCCGTGATAATATGATTAAGGGACAAAGTGTGGTAGGTACGTGGGGAGGGGGGAAAAAGGTCAAGATTTATTTATAACGCCAATTTACTCAATACTACTATTTAATGTCCATAACATACGTTTTATCAACGATTTTATACTTATTATCACATTTTTGAATATATTCCCCAAACCCCCTTTCCTTCAGGACCCTCTATCTCCTCTCCTAATGGTCGTACAAGAAAAATTCTCATACAAAAAATGTTGGAAATAGAGTGTAGAACAAAAAAGTACTGAGCTATTTTTGCCTCAAAATCAAACCCAGGGAAGATAGAAGCGAAACCCCGTTTTTTGGGGGGGGTGCAACCCCCATAAAAAAGTTAGCAAGGGGTTTGGCGGGTGGTATTTTTTAGGGGTTACTCAGGGGACCACTCTCGACAGTTTTCCGCAATAAAAGCTTTACCGCCCCAAATTTCTTTATGATTTCCTAATTTGCCTACACTACAAGGTTTGTTATCATTTTTCTACACACATGTCAAATTCTTATCACTACTTATCACACGTGGCAAATGTAAACAAAGTATTACAGTAAAACGGGGTGAAGTGGATACAATTTCAGCTTTTTTTTAAATATCTCTGCCCTATATTAACTTCAGGAAGTCGTTTTGGTATTAAATCAAAGGCCCATATTTCAGGAATATTCACCGAAAAAATCAACATTTTTGGTAAAAAAATGTGACCTTGAGACGAATTCAAAGGTGTGGACCACTTCACCCCAGTTTGGGGTGAAGCGGACCACCCCATTTTTTTGCACCAATGAAATCCTTGGTCAATTTAGACCTAAAAAAAGTTGGAAAAAAATTTATACCCTCCCCCCTCCTTCACCACAGCGAATAAAAGACTCAAAAATGGATGTTTTTATTCATAAAAATCTTCATTCTACTTGATAAATTGAAAAAAATGGCCTAAGAAAATTTTTTTTAAATGTTTCAGCAGTTTAAAGTTAATTAGGGGTTTAGAAAATTTCATACAGATCATTTTGGTGAAAAAAGTTTTTCATTCCAAGAATCCTAATCCGAAATAACGAGGTTTTTATGAATGAAAACAAAAATTCAAAAATATTGCAGGTCCTAACTTTGATTGAAATGCATATTGGTGCTTTGATAACAAAGTTACGTAAGTGCAATGATATCTTACCGGCAGTATTTTTAAACTATTGTCGTTTTCATTCATGAAAATGTCGTTATTTTGCATTAAAACTGTTAGAATATAGTTGTTTTCATTCATAAAAACGTTGTTATTTCGGATTAGAATCGTTAAAATGAAAATTTTTTTTTTACCAAAATGATCAGCATAAAGTTCTCTACAACCCTGATTAACTTTACATTGGCGACACAATTATTATTTCCTTCTGCAGACCATAGTTTACGCCTTAACAAAATTATCAGTAATTCTTGCTTTGATTTCAACGGTTCTTAACTTACCTTAATTTCATCGTAAACCCAAATGTTTTTTACGCAAAATGTTCACCGAAGCGAGACCTACACGATGGTTTTTGTTAGAGGTCGCTATGTGCAAAATTCAGGGAGTACTTGGCAAAAAACATAAAAATTTCAACAAGTGGACCGCTTCACCTCGTAGGTCCACGTCACCCCGTTTTACTGTACATAAATTATTTTTACAATTTAAATTCTTATAATTATTAGGAAAGGCAAAAGAAACTGAATGAGTTACTCGATTCAAAGACAAACGAAAATGTGCAATTCGAATTGATCAGCGAACAAGGAGAAAAACTCTACGCTCATACTTCACCTGACGGCAGAGAACTAATACGCAAAAATCGAAGGTAATTTACAACTTTCATCAAAATAAATTCGATTTAAATATTTACAAAAATTATATTGGTTTGAGTACAATAAGCCGCTGGGAATTATCCGCATTTGTGCTTCACATAAAAAGGTTTATTCTTCGGCCATATTCTCTACACGAAAGGTTCGCTTTATTTTCTGCAATATGCTGTTTATGTACGTATTCATCATGTATATTCTAGTTTTAGTGAAACTCGGAGGTAATTTTGAAATTTTCAACGGAGTTATAACTTCGTCTTCGATTTTAAATTCGTTTTTCAAAATCAAGATAATGCGTGACATGTTGTCGAGAACGTAGATTCCGCAATCGGTATTGTTTGTC
The DNA here is from genome assembly GCA_033439095.1 of Pseudococcus viburni. NCBI lineage: Eukaryota > Metazoa > Arthropoda > Insecta > Hemiptera > Pseudococcidae > Pseudococcus > Pseudococcus viburni. The sequence continues at coordinate 10,229 of JAVBJF010000789.1, read as the reverse complement.
TGTTGTTCGCAGTCAACGTCGAATATTTGCCAAACCTCGAAGTAATCGCTCAATTTCTTGGATAACTCGAGAGCTATCTTGTAATTCATTCCTTTTAACGAGTCGTAGTGGCAGAAAGCTTCCATGTCTTTACTTAACAACAAAAGTGACCAATGAGTACCTCGGCTTCCGTTACTTGTGTCATTAATGACGAAAAAGATATTATCGTATTTTTTAGCTTCGATTGGTTCTAGAAAAGAGGCGATTTCGTTATCCTGTGAAAACTGTATGCATTGAGTAATGCACGGATTTACGAATAAGATATCCGAATGCTTTTCTTGGCAGGCTTCCATAACGGTTGTGATGACGTCGTCGTCCAAAAGCTCGCCCATGGCTACGTTATTTATGTCGTGTAAATCGTGTAGTATATTAATTATTAGATAATCTACGTACGCCTCTTTTTCACTCCTGTTTAACGGCTCTGGCAATCGTACGAATTGTTGGTCCAAACTGATAACTTGGTCTTTGATCGTATCACGTTTAACTTCTTGGATCCGCATGGCAGCCTTCTTAGCTTCCACTTCCAAACACACTTGTTTATATTGGTCGCGCATGTCTTCGAGTTTATGTTCCATTTGTTGATCGATTTGTTGGAGTCGTTCTCGCGCCATGATTTCTTGATTTTTAACGCTCGGATATACGGTACGCTGATAAGTTTCAAAAAGCTCTTGCATGTTGCATCCTTCGTCTAAAGAATATCCTTGGTTGGCGTTTACGTGAAATAATTGTTTTTGAGTATCTTCAAACGGTTCCCCGTTTGGGGCGTCTTTTTCGAGTAATTGTGCTTCGGAGACGTCACATGTTATCAAAGGTGCATGAACTGTTCTGAGATCGCTTTGCGATGACATATTATTTTGGTAAATAGAGGGTATACAATGTGCCAAAGTATGATTCCGGTTATCTAATTGTTTCTCGTTATCTCTGCTTCTGAATGGAGATGTATAATAATTTTTTACCATTTCAGAAACACATTCTAATAAACAGTTAAACGATTGCATTAATATCAGCGACATCAGCGCCAGCTGGTGACCTTCGTTTTAGCGACGTACTTTCCAATACTCAGCGAATTACACTCTGTACATCGCTGTTTTTCTGTTTGCTTAGTAATTTAGAAAATTTTCGGTCATCTTGTACTAGGCGTGTATTCTCCAGAATTCGGTGGTTTTGATGGTTTAAAAACGAATAAAATAAATTATATATTTCATATTGATGTTCATTTCAGGAAATTACGATCTATTTGGGATGAGCTGAGTGATGATTTACAAAAAGAAATAGGTGTAGCTGATCAATGTCTTTTGAAATTAGCCGAATTTAGCGTTGCTCAAGATGAACTAACTGCTTGGCTAAGTGGTGTAGAAAATTCTATCAATCAAAGCTCAGAGTTATGTTCGACTTTGCAAGAAAAACTCGCCCAATTTCAGGTATAGTTTAGAAAAGTGATTGTAAATTGATTGTGCTCTTGACATGTTCACTTAGTATTCCTTTTGTAGACAGGCCTGTGCAGGGGGGGGGGGGGAAAGGGGATATTTCCCCCCGGGCCCGGGTTTTTTGGGGGGCCCGCACGGGCCCAGTTTTTTGAGGGGGCCCGTGAGGGCCCGCGAGCTGTGGGGCCCCTCTTACAAAAAATTTGGCGTAAACTAGCCACACAGAGTTCACATCGATCGATTATGCATGGGTATGGATGTCGATGTATTTTATCAATACGATTCCGAGAAAATGACTCAGCATAGATGGAATCGGCAAGCTGCAAATTATCGCCTCACTGTTATCGCCACATCGCCACTGGTCCCCTCACTGACTACTGTTTTAATGTCACGAGGCAAAACTGATGAAATATGATTGCATGTGTATCGAGATCGACTCATTTCTTCTGAACGTATGAACGTATGCTAGTGTCATAGCAAATCTGAATACTTATTCGAATTTGAATAAAGTTCTTAATATCATTTTTCATTTTAAAATGCAAAATTGAAATAATTATCGTAGTTCGTTTTATATATTTCGGTCGCGGTCAATTTTTTTACATTACCTACATAAGTGTAGTGGTGTTTGATATCCATATCAGTATCAGTATGCCGTACCATCATAAATCTGGTTCTCTAAAACGTAAAGAGCGAAAAGTGCGGAAAAAAAATCTTAAAAAGGCTCAAAAAACTCAAACTTCTTTACCTACTTCGAGTTCGAACTTTCAAGAAATACCAGAAGCAGTACCTTCAGCATCTGTTACTTCGTCTGAATTACCTATAGGTATGCTTGAAAGTGAACCTATCAATCCGGAATTGGAATCGTCTTTAATGAGTGAGTCGCCTACAGTGGAACCTTCATCTGCATTACCTACACCTATGCAAGAAGATGAAGCTATCAATCACGAATTAAAGTCATCTCCGATATTAGAGTCGCCAAAAATTTCCGTCATTTCCGAAACTGCGAAAAATTTGAATAACGCCGTACCTACACCTATATTAAATCAGTTTGAAGAACCTACGGTGCAGTCTACTTTTAGTTCTGGAGAGTTACTCTACGACTTCGATATTGGTAATGTAGATACTATTAATATACCTAGTAATCTTGTTGCTGAAATTATTCTACGAGGTCATCAAAAATTGCCAACAGAATTTCCGTGAGATAAATTGAATGAAAAATTCCCAATCTCATTACTATACAAAAATCTGCCAGGCGGCAAAAAAATAGAACGAGATTGGTTGGTATGGAGTCGAGAAAAAAGTGCCTTTTTTTGCCTTCCTTGTCGTTTATTTTTTACTGATGCACATGGCATAAATCGTTCAAATCTTTGCACTGTAGAAGGGTACTCATCAAAAAGTCCGTGGAAAAAATTTTATGAACGTCTCCCATCGCACGAAAATAACAGAGAACATGTTCTATGCTACATTAAATGGCGTGAAACGGAGCGGAGAATCGGCACCGAAACCGATTTAAATTCTATGCTTCGTAAAGAAATGATGTCGGAGGCGAAAAAATGGAAGAAAATCCTTGCGCGTATTCTCGATGTAATTCTGTTCTTAGGTGAGAGAGGGTTAGCTTTTCGAGGTGATAGCAATTTAATCGGAGACCCTAATAACGGAAACTTTCTTGGAATTCTAGAATTAATAAGCCATTACGATCCTGTGTTACGAGAGCATCTAGAGAAGGTAAAATTAGCGCAGCAATCACAACAACGTCTCCAAGTACATTACCTCTCGAATCGAATTCAAAATGAATTTATTGAAATTTGTGCGATGCATGTTTTAAATGAAATTTTACACGAACGAAAAGAAGCAAAGTATTACTCAATAATCGTCGATGCAACTCCTGATTCAGCTCATAGAGAGCTAACAACTTTTATTTGTCGTTATTTGAAGTGGAATGAACAAGATCAAAAATATTGTATCAAAGAACGTTTTTTAGGATTCGTCAATTGTAATAAAAAAACTGGACTTGACATTGCCAATTTAATTCGTGATAAATTAAAGAGCCATAAAATACCTTTAAGTGATTGCCGAGGTCAAGGCTACGATAACGGCAGCAATATGAAAGGCGAATATAAAGGTGTGCAAGCATTAATTTTGAAAGATAATCCGTTGGCTACCTACTCTCCATGTGCTTGTCATAGTTTGAATTTATGTGGTGTTGATAGTGCAGAATGTTGTCCAAAAGCGATCACTTTTTTTGGAGTTGTTCAAAAGTGCTATACGATATTTAGCTCTAGCCCTCAACGATGGGAAATACTAAAAAACAATATTCCAAGCTCTTTTCATTCACAATCTGATACACGTTGGTCAGCTAGAATTGATGCTGTAAAACCATTTGCAAAGCATCTACCCAAAATAAAAAGTGCTCTAGATGAATTAGCACATACGAATCTTACACCAGAAATTAGACGAGATGTGAAAGGTCTAATTAAATATGTTTCTTCATTTGAATGCATTTTAATGGCATCAATTTGGGTAAAAATTTTGAATGCAATAAATGAACGAAACGTCTTACTACAACACCGAAATGCTACAATTGATGTAGAAATTAAAAATCTAGAATCGCTGATTTCAGACATTCAACGAATTAGAGATGAATTTGATTGCATTTTGAATGAATGTAAGTTAATAGCAACAGAAAATCAGCATATGGAAACATCTTTACCTTCAAAAAGAAAGAAACAAAAAGGTAATATTACAACCGAAGATGATAATCTGACTACAGAAGACATGCAGTTCAAAGTTGACACATTTAATGTAATTATGGACTCAGTTATTAGTGGAATTAATAATCGTTTCACAGCAGTGCAAGAAATTTATCGTACATTTTCTTTTCTCAATATTTCATCGTTAAGTGAAGAAGAAATTAAATCTTCAGCTGAAAGTTTTGCTCAAAAATATTCTTCTGATGTTTCCTCAGATTTGATGGATGAAATAATTCATTTGCAGAATATTTATGCAGCGAATTTTGAAGCTGAACTCTCACCACTTGATCTACTCTCAAAATTAAAAACGTATAAACTGGAAACCGTTTTTCCCAATGTAATGGTTGCTTTAAAGTTATTTTGCACATTACCAGTCACAGTGGCGAGTGGTGAGAGGTCATTCAGCACTCTTGGCCGAATTCAAAATTTTCTACGTGCCTGTTCAACTGTAGAGAGGACGTCGGATTTGGCAATTTTAAGCATTGAAGCGCCACTCGCTCGGGAATTGAATTTTGATACCGTAATTGAAACTTTTGCCGAACTAAAGGCTCGTAAGGCTAAACTATAATACCTAGGTATTAATTTTGTAGTCGTTTATAGATGTATTTCTAGTATTGTTCTGTAACATTTTATAATAACCTATTAAAAAGCTTTTTTCTACTCGTAAAAAAATTTTTCCTATGGGGGGGGGGGGGCCGGATCATTTTCCCCCTGGGGCCCGGATTTTCTCTGCACGGCCCTGTTTGTAGAATCACGTTAATAAACATCAAGAAACTCTCAATCAGAAGAACGCTATCGCTAATGTATCCAAACTGGTATCTCAGCTCTCAGAGCACACAAATGACTCTACCTTGGGTGATTATTCACCTTCCATCGAAAAGCAATACGACAATATTATTGCAAAATCGGAGGTAAAGATGATTTTTTTTCATAATTTCAATTCTTATACAATGATTTTGTCGATGTATTGTAGGAATTGAAAAACACTTTGGAACATATTTTGCTAGGATTTATATCCGCGGACAAATAGAGGAAATTCGGTATGCAGGGTTGCCATGCTAGGGCTAATGGGCTATTCCATACTAAAACGGACCAAAAATGAAGTCGGGTCTTCCGATTTCGCTCAAATTTTTTTTACGAGTTCCCCTTGGTGGTCTATTCACAAAACCACGATAATTTTTTTTCTAACCCTCAAGGGGGCGGGGGGCAGGCCTCGAAAATTTTATGCAATTGCGATTTTTAGCAAAACGGCTCAACTTTGAAGGCTCATATCTCGAGATAGGTGGTACTTGGGAGAACACTGTTTACAGGGTCGGAAAGAGAATTGATAGGAGATTCAAACGCGATAATAACATTTTGAAAAGCTCAAAGTTGAACTTTGGCAGTGAAAGCTCAACTTTCATGACGAAAACCAAGTATGAAAGCTACCATTTAAAAATCTTAAAAAATTACTGTAAGTAGTGCTTTTCACCCTCTCTTCAACCAACGAATTTTCAAGATGGAGTCTCTGAACCCCTGGGGAGTAGAGGGGTCCACAATTTTGACCAAAATTTAAAAAAATCGAAAAAGTGGAGTAACCCATCGATTACCACTAATTCGAGGGCGCTGATTTCGAATATGTACTTAGTTTTTTGATTCGACCCCTCTGAACCCCCCTTCAGCCCCCTTGATTGGGATCAAAATTCAAAAAAATGAAAAATAACGTGTGGCATATCGTTTGATAGGTTTTTGAGGGCCCTGAGTTCGAATATTTACTTATTTTTTGGATTTGACCCTCCAGTGTCCTCCTAGCCCCCCCCCCCCATTTTGGGAAAAAGTATGTTAAAGATTGAAAATATCGTGTGACGTATCGATTCCAACTAATGTGAGGGCGTAGAATTCGAATTGGAGCAATTCAATTTTCTCTTTCATAAAGGGCGGAATTTTATGGCGACATGTCGACTTTTCTTGCGACACGTTAAATTGTTTGCAACGTGCCCAAAATTGGTCAAAAAAATATTTCTTTTCAAACTTTTTCATTCGCATATCAATTTATAGTTGATTTAATGTAAATTGTTCATTGAATGTGTCACAACAAAAAGGATAGGTATTTATTGAAAAATGACGTTTTTGGGAAATCGCGATTGAAGTTTGAGTGTAATTTTTTTCATGCCAAATTAAGAAATTCAGCTGGGAAAAAATTTTTACCTTAAAATTGCATCATTTTTCTACAAGAAAACAGCTCGCCAATCACTTGATATCTTTTCAGAATTTTGCATATTGAAAACAAAAAGTTGAGTGATATGTATGTCCTTTTTAATGTGACAAAATTTACATTTAGACCCTTCTACCTTTGATGACGTATAATTTTTCCGGAAGTGAAAATTAAAAAAAAAATCATTCAAAAGTTAGAGAGGATGAGAAAAGGAACATTTATTATCTCTTCGTGGAGCAGATACGCACCGTACGGTGCGTATCGTTTAATTTTGTAATGTTTAATTTTTTCATTGTGCAGATGATTGTAAAATTTTAAAATTTTAATAAAACGTTTCCTTAGTTAACCTTTTTGTCATAAATTTGAAAAAAAAAGATAAAATTCGTCCAAAATGTATGTTGAGCATTTTTTTTTTGAAACCAAAAAAATGAAAATCATGATGACAAAAAAGTTGTAATTTTTTAAAGTGCGATATATAGCCCAGTCATTTTAGGTTCGAACCTCCAAAAAATTCTTGCGCATCTGAATTTCACATTATTTGTGTAGAATGGCCTCCCAAACAACATCCTAAAACTTGCACTCCGCAAGTGTCCGGCAACTCCCGCAAGAGGGTAAAAACCACCCTCAAAACCAGTTTTTCGCGTTTTACGCCGAAATAATAGCTTAAATCAAAAAATGCCAAGAGTAAAATTTTTTTCTACGTTAAATTTCCTATAGAAATACTATTGAACTTTTTTGAAAATTTTCATTTTTAAGGCCAGTTTTGAAGGGTTGAAAATAATAATTTTTCAAAATTCACGATTTCTTTCATTTTACGAGGTCGTGGTTACAAAACGCTCGTGATCGTTTAAGTAAAATATTTTTTTCAATTTTTCTTTTTCAACATGCTTTTTTTATCAAATCTCAAGTGGTACGTGAGGGAGAGATGCCGCCGAGCGAAGCGAGGCGGCATCTCTCCCCGCGTACCGCTCGGCGGCATCTCTCCCCGCGTACCGCTCGGCGGCATCTCTCCCCGCGTACCGCTCGTCGGCATCTCTCCCCGCGTACCGCTCAGCGGCATCTCTCCCCGTGAACCGCTCGGCGGCACCTCTTCTACAATTTTTGGTCGCACAATTGGTGCGATTTAGCCTCGATTTACGGAAGTGCCCAGTTTCGAGTAGGGTATGGATATATGCGTTTCGGATTGGCAGATTACCATAAAGTGGCGCATCGTTAGTGTATCCCGCAAAATCGCATATCGATGGCCTTGCGACTTTCAATTTCATTAAAGATGTAAACAAACTAAAATTGAATAATGAAATAAAATTGAGATGTTGATAAAATGATTGGAAAATCAGGAAAATGGGTATATATTTTAAATTTATGAACTTACAAAACTTAATGATCTTTAATCTACATATTCCTAAGAACAAATAATAGTCTAAAACTATGTCAAAGTGAAAGCTAGCTAATAGATCAATCAATACTTTGTTTACTTTCAAGCAAGGCAACCCAGACCTAGGAAGCTTTATTTCGAAGCTAACGAAATGGAAATTGAAAAATCCGGGTTCCCTGATGTCATTTCCAAACTTTCTGAAACACTGTTCGCTTATGTTAAAGAAGGGTAAGTTCACTTTAGTTATCTACTCAAATATACTATTATACTTATAATTATAAAACCTCCTGTGTATTTCTGTAGGAACATATTTGAAATAGAACTGATTATTCAAGAATGTGGTGCTGAAATCCTGAATATTCGAGACGAATGGGGCTACACAGTCCCCCACTGGGCCGCCCTAAATGGCAACTTCAAACTAATTCTACTCCTAGTGGAGAAACACGTACCGGTTGATTTATCATGTTTTGGTACCCAAGGACCGAAGCCAATCCACTGGACATGTAGAAAAGGCCATTCTAGAATAGTCGCCTTGTTACTCCATGTAATTATATTATTTCATTTCCCATTGAATTCTCGTTTTAGTTGAATTATGTCCTATAGAAAGATCACTCTTCGATAGCGTAGCTTACGTGTAGAGAAAGAGTGGTCTTATTGTGTTGCTTCGTGTGATGTGTGTTTAATTTTGGATTAATTTATATTTCACGCTGCATGTGGAATTAAAAAAGGCCGGAGTTGATATAAACTCTGTCGATTTAAAAGGATTGACACCTTTAATGACCGCCTGTATTTACGGTCGCATTAATACGTGCGTTTTCTTATTAGGAATGGGGGCTAAACACCATTTAGTTGATAGTAATGGTGATACTGCGGCTCACTGGGCTACGTATAAAGGTTTGTATGTCTTAGGGTAGTGTGGTGTGCTTCTGTAGTTAGATATTGTAGTTTTTTCGTAGATTAGTCCTTGGTTTAATGAATTGTACTAATGTTAGTTTGTTTTACGTTACAGGACATTCGGATGTGATAAGGGTACTTATAAATGCTGGCGCTGATATACAAAAAGTTGATAATTTCGGATCGACTCCTTTACATTTGGCTTGTATTTATGGGCATTTGCATTGCGTCAAAGTCTTATGTGAAATGGTAATTTGAATTCGTATTTCATTTTTCCTGTATCGATTTCTGATTTTTCAATTTTTTTTTTAATGCAGAGAAAGTTGAACTTGGAAATACGTGATAAGAATGGAAAAACGCCGTTGATGTTGGCGAAAAACCATCAGCACTATGAGATAGTCAAACTGCTCCACGAAGAGATTAAAAAAAGGAGTCGTTACCAATCAGTACAACCAGTGATTGAAACATGGTATATCATTTTTTAACAAAAAGGAAAACTTAACAATTCGTCCTCGCCAATTGAGTAGAAATTTAGCTCATTCAAAAAGCATATCGTCAAAACCTCAGAACCAAATTTTGAGCTTCCGAAATTGATCACTGCGCCTTCTGGAGCATTTCCAGTAGACTGGAGAGATGTCAATTTTTGCTGGAGGCTTTAGATCAACTCAAAAACTGGTCGCGAATGATTCAGGGGTTGAATTTAAGTATTAAGCGAAGTTTCAAGCACACTGCTTCAGAAATGTGCAATTTTGAGATTTTTTTTTGTATGCTTGAGGTATTAAAAACGTAAATAATTTACTTTTTACTTATCCTTTTGCTTCTGGAGCAATTCTAGTGGATTAGAAAAGAACCAATTTAGGCTAAAGGCTCCAGATTGACTCAAACATGGACCCAAATGATTAGAAAAATCGATTTTATTGTTTAAACTGATTTTCTGATTTTTATCTCATGATTAGAGACCGGATTATTATGCGCTTAAAATCTCTGTTTATGCGCATAAAATATGCATTTATAATTGCCCAAATATGCAAAAATATGCACTTATGAGCAAAATATGCATAAATATGCACAATCGACATGGGTGTCTACGGAAAGCATATTTCAATCAGATTTACACCGTTACTGTATTTTATCATTTTATTCTTTGAAAAAATCGTCAAACATTAATCTTTATTATTGAAACACGAAATTGAAAAAAAAACTTTGGGAAAATGAAGCAAAATTTCCAAATATTTGTTAAAAATCTGAAAGTATGATTAAATTTTGATTTTCATACAGGGTGTCCGGTAAGTGGTCTGCCATACTTCATTTTTGGATATAACCGGGTACCACTAAAAAAAAAAGTCAAGTAAATGAACAAATTTTTTTTTTAAATTCTGATTTTTTCGAAAATTTTGTGGCATTTTTTTCATCACGGCTCTGTTTTGTTTGGAAAACATTGAAAAAATACCAAATTTTAAATGTTTTGGTGAAAATATGCAGAAAAATAGTGAAAATACGCTAAATATGCACAAATATGCACTTAAAACATCTCATTTATGTCGATTTATGCA
>JAVBJF010000788.1:0-47716 GCA_033439095.1 Pseudococcus viburni | reverse complement strand
CTATGGATTTTATATACTTATAAATTAGGTAAAATTTGGGAAATTTCAACCTATTTACCCCTTTAACCCCTTTTTCCCCTTCCCTATTATTCAGGGAAAAAAATTTTTTTTTCAGCTTATTTCTTTTTTTTTAAAAAACCCTTTCGTTCTCTTTTCACCCGCCAGAATTTTCGGAAAAAATTTTTTTTCCCAAAATAAATTCAGAAAAAATTTGGGAAAAACAATAAAATTTTTTTCCCCAAAAAAGTTTTAATTTTAAGTATGTAAAAAGTTTTAAAGGGCTTTTTAAAAAAATTTTTGAATACTTTTTATCGTGGTCAATTATGACCTGCAATTTTCACGCTGGAGTTTATAAATGGGGGGGGGGGGGGTTCGTAGCCTAAAAAAATTGAAATTTATGCGTAGTACTTACTGCATACGGAGCATTGAAGCGCGGGCACGTCAATGGGTGTCCCACGGTGCTCTCGCGGTAGTGTAATATTGGTGACGAGCATACCTTGACTTCACGTTTCAATTTTTTTGACCAACTTGCACTCACTTTTGGATTTTGAAAAAAATATATGTTATACCTGAGGGTACTACCAAATTATGGGAAAAAAATCAGCCATGTTACCCCCAAAATTTTTTAAAATGATTTTTTGAAAATTTCAAAGCGCAAAAAAACTAAGAAAATTTGATTGAAAAAATGTCCATAAATACACCTACATAAGGTCTACCATCTGTGAAAATTTCGAAATTTTAATCCACTCCATCCTGAGAAAAAGTAAATTGAATTTTCGACATTTAGGGGACAATTTCTCAGGAAGGGGTGGGGGTGGGGAGTCAAAAAATTTTGTGGGGAGTTTTTACATCGAGGCAAACATTTAGGACCACTTTTGGTCTAATTTGGGGTAAGGGCCATTTTCACTATGTAATGTGGAGAGACCCTTTGGTATCGGTGACTTCGAATTTCGAAAAAAATATCCATATCCGAGAAACAAAGACCATGAAAAACGACAATTTTATCGTCCCGGTTTGTTAAGCAATTCGACTTTTTTCATTCGTTCAAAATTTGCCAAAAATTTGCGCAAATTGTTTTCATTTATTAGACAAAAACTAGAAAATTGAGATAGGTACTTGTGGCAAAAGTGTAGATTTCGGCCGATTATATTTTAATTTTGAATTCTACGTTATCGGTCTTTACTGCCTCAGATATAAAATTTTAGTGAACGAACGTGACAAAATTTAGAGAACACGGTTTCAATTGGCAAAAATTTACTCCAAATCCAGTATCGCCCCGATTTCAAAATTAAAAAAAAATTTTTTTTTTTAATTATTCGCCTTTTACCCACATGCCATTTAAAAATTTGTAGACTTAAATTTTAGGGGGTTGAATGTTTCAAAATTTTTTCGTCTTTTTATTAAAACCCTTTTATCCCCGGAAAATTTTCATGACTTTTTTAAAAACTATTGTAGGTTCATATTAGGAACCCCACTTAGAAGCGAATTCATCAAATTTCTGCTACTTTAAAGGGCTGTGTAAAAAAAATTCGAAAGCCTTAATACATTCTGAAAAATTTACAAAATACTTTTCTCATTTTTTTTTACAAACGTATTTTTTTTTTTTTTAAAAAAAGTTTAAATATTCAAAATTATTTTTTGACATCATTTTTTTATTTTAGCTTTTAAATTGATTGTTTAAACCCATATCCAGCTCTGTCAAATTCAAGGAAAATAATAATTATGTACCTTTAAATTGAGGAATTCGAGGTTCGTGAGAAATTTTAATTTGAGAAATTTTATACTTTCAGGATATTTTAAGGAATTTTGAAAAAAATATGAAAAATTAGCAAAAAAACCGTATTGTTTAGGTCAAAGCCCCTATTTTTTTCCATGACCCAAAAAGGGGTAAATTTTCTAAAATTTTCCAAATTTTAATCATGCTCCCTCCCCCATTCCTAATGGCACTCTAAATATTAGCCTACTTTCTTTGTAAAAATTTGTAAGGATCTTTAAAACATCTAATTTGAAGTATAAATTGTTGAATTTTTACGTTTTTATTCAATTTTTTCGGGATTTGGAGGCAGATAACGTTATGAGTGATGTCATTTGTAAAAAAAAAATGATTGAGGAATTTTTAAGGATTTTTGACGGAGAAGATTTTAGCTGTTTTGAGGAATTTTCAAAATTTTGGTTGGTAGCGCTACCCATATCGAACCATAGCACTACTTGAACACCCTTAACCGGCCATAGGTAGTGTGGAACCGGGATTGGAGGGTAGTACCAACGTATAGCCTAGCGCGCGGGGAGTTTCTTGCACCTGATCTCAGACCCCTTATGTGTTCATGGTATGCAACCACTTGCACATTTTTTTAAAAACTGAATAAAATCGTAAATTTAAGTATCAAGGATGGTAAAAAAAAATTGCAAAAAATTATGGTATACACTTTTTGCCTATCTTCATTTTTGAAGGGGCTACAGTGATTTTGAATTTTATTTTTTTCAAATTTCACTGAAATAGTTAGTTTAAGTACCTATCTAGGATAATGAAAAAAAAATGCAAAAAAATTTCTGGTATACACGTTTTGCCTAACTTCACTTTTGAAGGGACAGAAGTGATTTTAAATTTCCCCAAAAATTCATTTTTTCAAAGTTTGACTGAAATCGTTGATCACTAGTCTCCAATCCCGGTTCCATACTACCTATGGCCGGTGTTTTCCGGTCATTAATATCACAAAAATACAATATCGTTCGGTGCTCCATGTTGAGAACCGGTCCATATTAGGCGACTTTACTTGATTTCAGTTTTATGCGCGGGTGAATTGTTTTTGAGGAGTGGGGGGGGGCATCTCTCTAAAAATCTTCCACAAATTCTAAAATACAAATCTTACAAAAGCATGGTGTTTACTGGCATGAAAATTAAAGAAACCCCCGAAAATAACTAGAATTTTATCTTAGTAGCAGAAAAAAAAAAAACAGAAATTTGAATGATTTTACAGCAAAAATCAAGAAATTTCAACACTTTCTCTTTTCTTTGAATTTCTTAATCGAATGATAAAAACGAGAATCTTTTTTGGACAATGGGCTCCTAAACACCTCAAGTCGTGTATATTGACTAGAAATAATTTTTCACAAAATTTTGGACCCCTACCCCCCTCTCTTTCGGAGCTATGGCCATTTTATTGCATTATTTTCAAGAATTTTTAATTTCAACGGAAGTGAAAGAAATTTTCTGTTCTTTGGCACAAAGTTACATCTGGTAGAGGTGTATTCATGATAATTTTTTCAACAATTTTGGTGCACTCCTTCACGTTTTTTCGGTCATTTGAAGTTTTCAATCGTAAAAAATACCATATAAGCGAAGAGCGACCACCCTGGAAAAATTCCTAAAAAATATGTTTTTTTATGTAGAATTTTACTATGTATTTGGTTTTGGCGATTTCTTTGAACTAAGGGCCGAAAATCGCGAAAAACCGTACAGAAATGTTGTAATTTTAGCAGATTTTTCAAATTTTGAGCGCTTTATATAGAAAGAAATGACCAAATAAGGAAACCAATTTCAAATTCGTGTTCAGCAGGTCAAAATACCCCGGTAAACACCCTTTTCGTAATAGTTTTGATTAAAATTTCAAAATTCACCTTTCTCACTGATTTTTAATGGAAAAAAAAGTGAATTTCGAGACTTCGAGTAAAACGATCGCGAAAAACGTATTTTTCGCGATATTTTGACCTGCTGAGCACGAATATGGATTTGTTTTTTTCATTTCGTCATTTTCCCCTAAAACGTCCTCATTTTCAAGTTTGAATCGGGTCTCTCGAGCAAGAAAATTATTATACACAATAATTACTGTCATATTCGTGTTCTACGACCTAAAATTAGTCGAAAACCAAAATCTTTCCATTTCAAATTTTTTGAGTCCAATTTCAGCTACAGAAACCGTACAAGAGGAGTGATGGTGAATTTATTTTCCTCGTATCCTCCATGTCTTTGACATTAAATCTTGCCAATGAGTTACAATATTGTGCGCCCAGATCTCGAACAATAATTTTTTGAAATTTTTCCACAAGAATCAACATTACAATTCGAGATTGAAAAATGTTTCACGAAAGCAGGAGCGGGGCATCAAAGATGCTTGATTTTTTTCAAATATTCCCAATTATCATTTTGGCATCTCGTTGTTGCGCTGTACAAAATTAATTCATTATTGATTTTCTAAGGGGGGCATTTGGGGGGCATTGGGGGGCATTGGGGGGAGCATTGTTGGTCAAAAACACAAGAACACTTTTTTTCCGAAAATAAAACCGTATTCAAGACCAATAACATCACTATTAATAGAATTAGGAAGTTGGAAATTTAAATGGGAGGATTTCAACTCCAGGACTACCATAAAATCAACGTATTAAAAAAGTGGCAAAAATGAAACCCTATCTGAAAAACTCTCAACTCTAATACGTCTTAGCAGATGGATTTCGGCGAAGACGTTGAAATATACATAAATTAGAAGAAAAGGGTGTGAATGGGGGCTTGGGGATGAAGAAAGAGGTAGTACACATGAGAAAATGACGAAATGAGAAAACCAAATCCATATTCGTGTTCAGCAGGTCAAAATACCCCGAAAAATACGTTTTTCGCGATCGTTTTACTCGAAGTCTCGAAATTCACTTTTTTCCCCATTAAAAATCAGTGAGAAAGGTGAATTTTGAAATTTTAATCAAAACTATTACGAAAAGGGTGTTTACCGGGGTATTTTGACCTGCTGAACACGAATTTGAAATTGGTTTCCTTTGGTCATTTCTTTCTATATAAAGCGCTCAAAATTTGAAAAATCTGCTAAAATTACAACATTTCTGTACGATTTTTCGCAATTTTCGGCCCTTAGTTCAAAGAAATCGCCAAAACCAAATACATAGAAAAATTCTACATAAAAAAACATATTTTTTAAGAATTTTTCCAGGGTGGTCGCTCTTCGCTTATATGGTATTTTTTATGATTGAAAACTTCAAATGACCGAAAAAACGTGAAGGAGTGCACCAAAATTGTTGAAAAAATTATCATGAATACACCTCTACCAGATGTAACTTTGTGCCAAAGAACAGAAAATTTCCTTCACTTCCGTTGAAATTAAAAATTCTTGAAAATAATGCAATAAAATGGCCATAGCTTCGAAAGAGAGGGGGGTAGGGGTCCAAAATTTTGTGAAAAATTATTTCTAGTCAATATACACGACTTGAGGTGTTTAGGAGCCCAAAAGCGCCGGGGGGCCAAATTCACCCCTTATCCGTCCATACCCTTTCCAGAAAATGGGAAAAAAATATTTTTCAGATCCAGTGGACACCATGAGAAGTTTTGCATTTTTATTCGGAAATTTTGTTGGTAAAATAAAATTGGAGTCAACGATTGCGAGGTCATAATCTTTAGCTTGAATTTTTTTTTTCGATGTGTATTATTCATTTTTGAAAAATATATTTATTTAATCGTCAACTTACAATATTCTGCAAATATTAATCCAATATTCATTTTCTTTTTTCCACAGTGAGTACTTACAACGTGGAAGCGGTATTAGGACGAACGGCTTATCTTCCTTGTGATATTGAATCGACAGTTCGAGACGATCGAGTTTACATGGTGCTGTGGTTCAAATATAAAGCCAGCAAACCGTTTTACAGGTAAGTTTGACTTCAAACGCGTTGCTTTCTCGGTGTATCTGTGATTGACACTCACGATGTAACTAATCTACTCGATTGTTTTGGGAATAAGATTATTCCACGGAAAGGCACAGCGTCTGTACACGTTTGCGTTTGGTACTTGAGAATGATGATGCGTAAATATAGGCAGCATCCGAGGCCTACGAGTATATGTTCGAGATCGAGAGAGTATAGGGTACCTACGTAAAGTGTATGGTACGGCGCTGCGGAGACGAGTAGAAGGGCGATATATTTTGTATACATTATAAAACACTAACGCGGCGTTATTTTTGATGAGGCGTTGTAAATGCGGAAACTGCGCGCCGTCGTATCGATGCTATAATATGTAGTAGGTATATTTTAGTTGATAAATATCCATTTATTACGTGCTAGTTTGTAATACGCGCGTTATACATGCCTCAATATGGAAGCCGCAATAATTCTAAATATGTAATTAATGAGGTTACGTGTATCGTCGAAATATAAGCCAGTATATTAACGCCATTCGTCCTCAACTGTGATAATCTTAAGATCCACTCTTCGCATATTCCAGACCAAATCTAATCCTTGATAAATGTAATAATATGGCTTAAGTTTAACGACGCGGCGTCTCTAAATGCGCGAAACGTGCGGCAACGGTTTCGTACCGCGTCCGGAGACTGATTTCCTTCTCCCAGATCCCAGAATGTATACCATATGTCTACTCGAATACGTAGTGTACATCTACATATACATCTATACCAATATGCATGCTTATAATACGCGGCTCAATTATGAGCGCGCGCTAAAACTTGTGCATTAAACTTGTCTCTTTGAGGAACAAATTAATTATGTTTTTGGATAACCTTTATCCGTCCGAAGATTATCGATATCTATATTCTTCACTACCTATGCTATCCTAGACCTACGTTAGGTATTATAATATTCATCTTATAGGTAAAATTATACTCGATATCTCGGTTAAAGGTATATAAAGCATCTATTTGTTTAACCGATACTGTTGTTGAATTGGATACTTCGATATTCAATTATCGCCAGACTATAAATGACGCACACGTGCCGAAAATAATTCCACAATATGTAATACCTATTACCTATGTACCTAATCTATCCATATACCTATCCTATCGACGCGGTTTTCAAATTAGATTAGCATTTTTCAAACGAAAATTCCCCGAAAAGAACGATCGATGGATTACGAATTGAAAAAGTATAAAATTTTTTCACCGTTTGAAATCAATTTTATTAATTATGCATTCTAAATCAACGGTGAAATAATTTTGTTTCTTGAATTTTAATTTTGCTGGTGGCGAACACGCAATGAAGCTACGGACGTTGGCCAACGAGGGGAAATTTCGATTGCCCTTTTTGTCCATCGTTTAATCATACACGTGTTTGGAAAGTTTGGAATTTTCGAATATTCGATCTTTTGATCTGTGGTGGTTTTTTTCGATCGTTCGTTTCATTCGATGAAAAAAGAAGTTGTGAATTTTGTATCAAATATTTTAAGTTTAGCAGCCCTGTGAGAGACTGATGTAATTTTATATGAAATTCTGACTGGTGAGTTGAGCTGTGAGAGGAGAGGAGGTAAATTTGAATTTTTACAGTATAGAAAAGTATTTCTGTCTCGCGGTGTTTTGCTAAAATATATTCGAGAAATTTGAATAATGATTTGAAATTTAAACCAGAGTATTGTTTTTTATTGTACCAGGGCTATTTTATACTAAAATAGGCCAACAATGAAGTCGGGTCTTCCGATTTCACTCAATTTTTTTTTACGAGCTGCCCGTGGTGGTCTATTTACAAAAATACGATTATTTCTTTTCTCACCCTCGAGGGGGCGGGCGGGCCTCGAAATTTCCATGCAATTGCAATTTTTAGCCAAATTACACAACTTAGAAGGCTCATATCTCGAGATAGGTTGTACTTGGGAAAAAACTGTTTGCGGGATGTAAAAGATAATTAATAGTTGATTCAAAAACGGTAATTACATTTTGAAAAGCTCAAAATTGAACTTTGGTGATGAAAGCTCAACTTTCATAATAAAAACAAAAGATGAAAGCTACCATTTAAAAATCTGAAAAAATTACAGTGAGTAGCCCTTTTTACCCTTTTTTCAACAAACAAATTTTCAAGATGGGATCTCAGGACCTCTGAGGGGTACAGGGGTTCACAATTTTGACTAAAATTAAAAAAAATCGAAAAAGTAAAGTAACACATCTATTATTACTAATTCGAAGGCGCTGATTTCGAATATGTACTCAGTTTTTTCATTTGACCCCGCTGAATCCCCTCCTATTAGCCTTCTAGATTGGGTGAAAATTCAAAAAAATTAAAAATAACGTGTGACCTGTCGTTTGTTAGGTTTTTGAGAACGCTGATTTCGAAAATTTACTTATTTTTTGGATTTGACCTCTTGGTGCCCCTCTAGCCCCTCAATTTTGGGAAAAACTATGCTGAGAAACGAAAATATCGTGTAGAATATCGATTTATCGATTCTAACTAATTTGAGGGCGTGAAATTCGAATATCGACTTACTTTTTTATCCGACTCCCTCCCCGTCATTTTTTGAAATATTCAATTCCGTATTGATCACTAAAGACTGGAGAAAGGGATCAGTTGGAGCACGGGGAGGGGGTCGGATTAAAACTATAATTATCAGGTTTTAAAATATAACTTTATAGGTAAGATGTTTTTTTTTTGATGCCAGAAAATTTAAAAAAATCAACATTTGACATATTCAGGGTTGATTTTATCTTCATCTCGTGAAACAAGTTGGTAAATAATTTTTTCCCAACTCAATTCTTTCGAATCGTATTTGAAATTTAAAATTTTGAAATCGGGAAAAATTGTTGATGAGAAGGATCTGTTGGCAGATTCATTTTTTACCTAAAAATACTATTTCAATTTGAATCAGTAAAAAAATCATTGTTAAGTAGTCAAAATTTCAACACAGGAAGAATCCTCAAAATTAGCTGATTTTCAGTGAATCTTCTTTATTTTCAATGAATTTCATTGATTTTTCCTTAACCTTGAATTATGATTGTGTTTCAGTAATTTTTACTGATTTTCATTGATTTGTAAATAAGGAAGGATCTTTGGTGGTGATTTTCAGTTTGCTTCAACCAAATTGGAAAGAAATGGTTTTGAGAACATTTTCATTGGAAATCTCATGAATATAATATATAGGTACCTAAACATATACGTATATTTTTAACAAAAATATCAATGAAAACGATTTTTCGCTTTCACTAGGATTTTAAAAAAATCTAAAAACTGATTTTCCTCGATAATAAGTATCGTATCTATTTTTAAATAAAGGAAAACTGGAAGTATGTTTTTCTTAGATCATTTATTTTTATTATAAATTTTATTTTCCTAAAATGATACATAAAAAAACATGAATAAAAAAATTTCTTCTGAATTTCTTAAATTTCCCCTCAAAAATTAATTTCAGTACCTAATTTGAGAGAATTGGTATCAAGTACTTGACCTTTTGAACATCCATAAATTTGATATAATTTGTGACTTTTTCGATTTGATCATTTTTAGGGTAATCGGTTTGCATTTTTTTCGAAAGTCAAAAATTTGTTTAAAAAGGTTTTACTAGAAATTGTGTTAGAAAGTATTGATGTTTTCACTAGAAAATATAATTGATATTTACTATTTTTCAAAATCTATTCTTGTTTACATATCAGGATTATTTTAAACAATACATACTTGAAGGCGAAGAAAAAAATTGAAAAAATTTGCTTTAAATGGTCTTACCTGTATATTTTTTTATTCAAAAAAGTCAACCTTTCAGACCCTTACATCCCCTGTAGAAAAATACATTGTAATTTGTTTTAAAATATGGAGAAATGGTGGAAAATTCGTGCCTATGCTTTTTATGAATAAAATAATCATATTATTAAGACTTCTTCAAACAAATTTTTTTCAATTAATAATGTAAAAAAATAAAAAGTGATTTTTCAAAGTACCTTTGAATAAAGGGGCATGAGAATATGGGAAAGTTGATACCTACTACCGATAGTATTTTTGGATTAAGAAAATGTATAGAAACAAAATCGTTTTTGGTGAATTTTTTTGTGAAATTTAAACATTTTTTGAACATAGCCGGATTTTAAGTGAGTGGTGTGTGTTAAGGGTTTAGTTGAGAGGGAGAGGGTAAAATTATTCACAGGTGGTTTTAAGATCTAGACACAGTTTTTTTGTTGCAATCTGCTTCCTCATCCTCTTCTTCCTCCTTGTCCAAAAAAATCACTGTCTCTCATATACCGCACCGTTTGAAATTTGAAAAAATCAGTTGCAAAAATATATTTTAAAAATTTTTGTACAGGGATTTCATACATAGCGAATTGGGGTGGGAGGAGAAAATTTGGCCTCCTGAACTCGAATGTGGGATTGAATTTCCCATTCGTACATTTTCCCCCGAATTAGGCTATTTTAAGTAGAAATCAGTTTTTAATTTTTTTTGAGTCAAGGAATTTTAATTTTCATAATGTTTTTAGTAATATTTTTTTCGGGCTTGACTTTGAAAACACATTTACCAAAACTTCAGTTATATATTACGTACAGCACTCGAAGGTTCAGGATTTTAATTTTCGATGTATGTATTATGAGGCGTTGTGCGATTAGGGACCTTGTGGTGAAAAAAAAAAATCGAACGTGAAATTTGCCTACGTAATTCGCCTAGAAAACGTATTTTCTAAACAAATCATACAAAATCTGACATTCAATTTTTTCACCACAAAGTCTCTTATCGGACAACGCCTCATATATGATTTTATTTGAATAATTAAAACTGGTGATTGACAACCTTCAACTAAGAAATCCGAAAAAAGAAAGATCAAACATGGAAGTAATGATTTAAGATTGAGAAAATCTTTCCAAGTGGTGTTCGGAGAATGAAAAAGTTTTGCTTCGATTTCGACGTTTTTTAATGCCTAATAAAACCATTTTGTTGCGATTAATTTCAAAAATCAAACGCATTTATGAAGCTACTATACTTTCCAAAAATTTACAATATGTATTGCTATATTTTCGTGCTTTTCTTTTCACCGCTATCAGTCATTGAAAAATCGCCTATACATTTCACAATAAAAGTTACCAGCGCGCATTCGAGGCGAATAGTCCTTCAGTTTTTTTTCCAAAACTTGTAGGGTGGATTGAAAAAAGCTTGTGAAATGACTTGAAAAGGGAAAGGTGTCAGGGGTCGTTTCGAGTGCATCTGGAGTGAAAATCGAACTCTTACTATTGAATGAAACCATATGTAACTTAGTTTTTTTTTTTTGTATTTTGAAGTGTAACGATCGGTTTTGGTCATACTTATCTAAAATTAATTGAGAAACAACTTTAAAAAAAACGAAAAAAACTGGAAATTTTTTCACTCTCCAGAAATTGTCAACAAAAAATAAATTTTTTCAAAATTTCAAAATTTTAACTTTCTTGAGTGATGATGATTCAAATTAAAGACTCTAAATTTTTACAACGATCTTTTGTCCTTATTTCACAATGTTTTTCACTTACTCCCCTTTCCAATTGTCCAAAAAATTTTAAAAACAACCAACTTCATCATACAGGGCTATTCTAATATGCTAAAACAGACCAAAAGTGAAGTCGGGTCTTCCGATTTCGCTCAACTTTTTTTATGAGTTCCCCTTGGTGGCTCATTCACGAAACCACGATTATTTTTTTCCAACCCTCAAGGGGGTGGGGGGGCCTCGTAATTTTCATGCAATTGAGTACCGTTTTTCCAAACTGAGCTAACTTCAAAAACCGTGCATGAGGAAAGGGCCTTAGGTGCCATTTTTTTCAGAAAGGGCCTTGAGTGCAATTTTTTCTGGGGGAAAAATTACACCTAGGGCCCTTTCTGGAAAAAAATGGCACCTAAGGCCCTTTCCTCATGCACGGTTTTTGAAGTTAGCTCAGTTTGGAAAAACGGTACTCAATTCTGATTTTTCGCCAAACTACCCAACTCTGAAGGCTTATATCTCGAAATAAGCTGTACTTGGAGGAAAACTGTTTGAGGATTCTGAAAGAGAATTGAACGAAGATTCAAAAGTGATAATCACATTTTGGAAAGCTCAAAGTTGAACTTTTGTGGTGAAAGCTCAACTTTCATGATAAGCACAAAAGATGGAAGCTACCATTTGAAAATCTGAAAAAATTACAGTGAGTTGTCCTTTTTACCCTTTTTTCAACCGACAAGTTCTCAATATGGAATCTCTAGATCCCTGGGGGGTACGGGGATCCACAATTTTGACCAAAATTCAAAAAAATCGAAAAAGTTGAGTAACACATCGATTACTACTAATTCAAAGGCGCTGAGTTCGAATATGTACTCAGTTTTTTCACCTGACCCCTTTGAACCCTCCTATTAGCCCCCTCGAAAGAGCCAAAATTTGAAAAAATGGAAAATAACGTGTGACCAGTCGTTTATTAGGTTTTTGAGGGCGCTGAGTTCGAATATTTGATCATTTTTTGGATTTGACCCCTCAGTGCCCCCTAGCCCCCAATTTTTGGGGAAAGTAGGTTAAGACATTAAAATGGCGTGTAGCATATCGATTCTCACTGATTTGGGGGCGTAAAATTCGAATACCGACTTACTTTTTGATTTGACGCCATTCCCTGCGCTCTAACCGAGTGAAAAAATAAGAATTTGGAAGGAGATGGTCATGTTAGATCACGTGGAATGGGGTCAAGTCAAAAATTTAGTCGATATTCGAATTCTACGCCCCCAAATCAGTGAGAATCGATATGCCACACGCCATTTTAATGTCTTAACCTACTTTCCTTCAAAATTGGGGGCTAGGGGGGCACTGAGGGGTCAAATCCAAAAAATGATCAAATATTCGAACTCAGCGCCCTCAAAAACCCAACAAACGACTGGTCACACGTTATTTTCCATTTTTTTCAAATTTTGGCTCTTTCGAGGGGGCTAATAGGAGAGTTAAAAGGGGTCAGGTGAAAAAACTGAGTACATATTCGAAATCAGCGCCTTTGAATTAGTAGTAATCGATGTGTCACTCGACTTTTTCGATTTTTTTGAATTTTGGTCAAAATTGTGGATCCCCGTACCCCCCAGGGATCTAGAGATTCCATATTGAGAACTTGTCGGTTGAAAAAAGGGTAAAAAGGACAACTCACTGTAATTTTTTCAGATTTTCAAATGGTAGCTTCCATCTTTTGTGCTTATCATGAAAGTTGAGCTTTCACCACAAAAGTTCAACTTTGAGCTTTCCAAAATGTGATTATCACTTTTGAATCTCCGTTCAATTCTCTTTCAGAATCCTCAAACAGTTTTCCTCCAAGTACAGCTTATTTCGAGATATAAGCCTTCAGAGTTGGGTAGTTTGGCGAAAAATCAGAATTGCATGAAAATTACGAGGCCCACCCTCCAGCCCCCTTGAGGGTTGGAAAAAAATAATCGTGGTTTCGTGAATAGGCCACCAAGGGGAACTCATAAAAAAAAATTTGAGCGAAATCGGAAGACCCAACTTCACTTTTGGTCCGCTTTAGCATGGAATAGCCCTACAATGAACATGAAAAATTCGCAATTGAAATACTAACATCATCAATTCATCATAAAAACAATAAGTAGGTACTGGCGCGTAATGAAAAAAAAATAGAAAAGGGTCCAAAAAGCACGATATTTTTTTCAATCTGCTCGAGCCATGCTATAGATGGAAAATTGAAAAGATTGAATGGGCGTCGGCGCGGTGGTGGGTTTTATCTTGAGCATATAATTGGGGGTAGTTTGCGGAAGATTAAAATGAAACAATGAATTTCACGCTTATATTGTAAAAATGATCCGCGAACGGTGGCTCATTCATAATACACGTCGGTTCGCGGAAAAGCTGAAAATTAAAACAACAGTAGCATCGGAGAGAGCTAATAGAATTTCGGCTAAATGTCTTGCTAATGATGTTAATATACTATAAACCATACAGCGGTAATAAATTTATAATTTATACGAATTATTAACGGACACTAGGTACGCGGCCGATTCAAAAGTGAGGAAAAATAGATTTAATTCGGGTTATCAATAGTGGAAATCTAGATTTACTTTCGTATGGTATAATACGAGTACACGTTGATATACGCGTCGTCGATGAATTATTCATCATTTCGAATAAACACCGCATGCGTATTCTCACGCTATTTCGTTCAATTCACATGTAACAAAAAGGGTCCGACAATTTATTCAAGCTACTTTAATATCGTTTATTTGGCTTAAAGATCAAAGTTGTTGAGATTTTCATGATATTCCGTGCGCTCGCTCGCTCGCTATGTACGCATGTAGCATGGTACGTATGCTTCAGCGTATTCCATACGATAGGCCCGAGTGCTATACGCGATTAGACCTATAATATGTCGGTGTTCCTTGTTCCTGTATATTATTCTGCATCATTATTACATCTTTCACCTCTACGTTGTCGTTCATCCAACTAATTTGTTCTCTGGCGAAATTATCGCACGTCTGGAGGATTGAAAATTTCAATTATTTTTCTAATCCGTACCATAGCAGCTACGATAGGGCTGGTGATCTGTGCAGGCCTGCCGGGTACACGAGTAATATGATGGAAATACAATTTTTATATCATTAGTTGTATTTTTCCTACCCTTTTATCCCCTTTAATTCTTGAAAATGTATAGAAACGATAGGCTGTTTTCAAGTACGTTTTGTACTTTTAATCTTTAACGTCACGTAAAGAAGCAATTTGTAGAAAATTTTTCTGACTCGTTTATCGCTATTTCGATATTTTCCCTCTTTTCATTGTCTTAATTTTGCTTGAAAGTGAAAATCTGATACATTTATGAGTTTCTTTTCCGACGATAGAGAGATATGGAAGAAATCGATTACTTTGTGGCAGTTTAGGTAATTATCGTCAATTTTAAATAAGTACCATGCGAAGAAAATTTTGTATCCGTCGAATATCAAAATTATGCTAAGATTCTTTAATTGACGTACCTTTTTACTTCTACAAGTTTTTTTTCTCATCAGAAACCGTGAATTATCATTTTCGCAAGGGTATTTTTTTGATAATTACGTATAATGAAACCAGGGTGTTTGGTAGGTGGATGTCGAATGAAATGATTTTTTTTTTTTGAAATGACACCGTTAAAGTCTTTACTTGGTGAAACAATTTTTTTTAGAAATTCAAAATGACCATTTCACATTTGCCCACAAGGCTTCAAATTTTTAAAATTGGTCAAAATTTATTGGACACTATTTCAAAATTTCTCTAGAATTATTACTTACACATCGAAATTTGAATTCTACATCTCAATTCACGAAGTGAAATGTACATCTTTAGAAGCCTAACGACGTTGAAAAAAAATCATCAATGCTCAAAATCAGAGGAATTTCATAAACCAGTTAAATCGCTGTAAGCATAAATATGTAGGTATTAAACCTAATATCACTCAGATTTCTTGGTTTCTTTGAAAAAATAGGTACGTACTTCCTACGTACAAATTTCCAGTATCTCAGATGTCGAATAAGTAGAGTTTTGTAGCCTTCATTTTCACCAAAACTTGAAACACCCTAAATTCTTACCCATAGAGGGCAAAGAGAGCATGATTTTAAATTTTCAGCTCCTGATTTTTTAATACCTATGGCTCCTCTTCGAAAGGAAATGACCATGAAAAAATTGTTATCTAACGATCTCCTTACAAGAACTAAATGAGTCCCGAGGAGATAAAAATTTAATATTTTGAACAAAAATATCACCTTAATACATTTTTTCAGGTACAATTTTTTTGTTATTTACGTTGAGGATTTCCTCGCTTTTCTTGGATATGTTCTGAGGAATGGTCTTTTTCTTCTGAAAACTAAACTAATGAACTCAATTTGATAGTTGAAACCCCCAGAATGAATGTTTTCTGGGATGCAGCGTTTTTCACCTTTTTTGGAATTTTGATGATCGTATACAAAGAATTGTTGTAAAATAACCTAAAAACGTGTTTTTTGAAATTTTTTGGTTCATTTACTGCTTTATTGGCTGAACCTTAAAGCTTCAAAATTAAAGTTTGAAAATTCTCTCTTTTTTTAAAAAGAGGAGGTTTTGATTTTCACTTGGGCTAGGATTTTCAAGCGAATGCTTTTTTGTATCTGCTGTATCCTAAACGACATACAACAGTTTTCTTTACGAATAAAACAGGGTGTCATAAGTCAGTCCGGTCAGTATAAGTCAGGATTTTTGACTAATTTACTCAAAAGGTCGTGATTTTTTTCAAAAATTCAAAAAAATCCCATTTACCTTTGAAAACTTGAAAAAAATTTCATTCAGTTTATTTTTCGTTTTGGGACCGGCATGGGGGGGGGGGGAGAATCGGCATACATTTGCTCCAGGCCCACAGATGCATAAATTTGGGGGATGGGCCCTCAGAAAAATCATGCTAAAAGTCGTTCTAAAAGGTCAGGATAAGTCAGTCTTTTTGCTCAACAAATTTTGTTAGACACCCTGTAAGATCATTCTTAGACGAATGGTGACCTTTTTTTTGCTTTTTCTGACCATAAATTCTTGAAAAAGCCTATTTTTGCCCAAAAAGCAGCAAAATGTTTCGTAAATCATGCTGTTTTCGAGTCATTACCGCTTTCTGTTGAAAAAGATTGCAAAAATGGCATAACAATACAAATCTTTTGTCATTTTTTTGTTTTTGTGAATAAAAAATCGAATTGACAAAATTGTTTTCAAACTTTGCTGTCTAATTTTTGATTTAAAATAGAATATCAACTTCGTTTTACTTTTTTTTTTGCCTAATTCAACACAGTTCAATTCCAGTCACCATTCAATAAAATTTTTATACTTGTTTGAAAAGATCTTTATTTTGATACCCATCATGATACAGTTTTTTAGTGATTTTTTTGCTTTTTTCGTGCATTTTAACTGCTTGTTTTGGGCGCTTAATTCGTGTTTTTTATCGCTTGGAAATCCTAGCCCTAGTAATATCGTTTAATGACGTTAATACGAAAGAATTTGAGAGCCCTTAAAAAAAAGGAAAGTGTCAGGAGTAGTCTTACATCCATCTGGAGTGAAAATCAAACGCTCAACATTGATAAAAGTTTATGTAATTACTGTCGAGCCTCGCCACGTGACTCTCAGATAAGTGGAAAAGCTCCTTGACTGGAAAAATTCCTTTCCTTGCATTTCTCTGTTTAAACCTGTGTAAATTAACCTACGCAAATGAATCATGAAACCATATGAAACCTGGATGGAGGAATTTTTTTTAGCAGAAAAGCTTTTAATTACTAAAATGTTGCCTTCGTTTTGCTCTACACATGTAAAAAAATTACCTTTTTCACATACATTTGAAATTTTTATCACGCGATACCTCTGTAAATTAAAATTCTTACCTCTGTAACTAGAATTTTGATTTTGTTTCAACTCTATAATTGAAATCATTTACCTTCTTACCTTTATCAAGTTGATTTATTACGAAAAAAAATTAAAACTCTTTTTAAGTGGGATTCTCATTTACTCAGACTCTCCAAGTGGCATATTCTCAACTGAAAAATCCATCTAAGTGGAATAAAATTTGTTTTCTTTGTGATTCCACTAAACCAGGTTCGACGGTATTTATTTTTTGTACATTTTTTACTTCTGAAGTATCTCCAGAAATGACGTTTTTAGCCATAAATAGAAATCATGCAAACATTCTAAAGAAATCTGAAAAATCTGAAATTTTTTACTTTTCAATGGAAATAATACGAATAATCATCAACAGAAATGCAAAAAATTTGAAAAATTTTCTATTTTGAAAACTTGAGCTTTTGCTAGGGAAAGTCTGTAGACAAAAAAAAGTCATACCGCGTCATTTTGAGATCGTTTTACAGCAATTATTTTCATATGCTCATCAAAATTCGAAAAATTCTGCACCCTTCTCTACTCAGAGCTGCAAACGTACTTTTACCAAACATCTTTTGAAAAAAAAACATATTTTTACTCCAGAAATTTAATAGTTTGATAAAAGTAAATACAAGTACTCAGTTTAAGTTGCCTACTTCGTGGGTTGAAGGAAGAACTCAAGTTTTCCTAATTATTTTCTCCGTTCATCCTACCTACTGTAATTAGTACAAAACCGTAGACGAATGTGATGAAAATAAGGTGCAAGTGGAAATTTTATTTTCGTCTTTTTTAGTTTTTTTGTTTTTGTTTTCGCTCTTTAATTCCTTATCCAATTCCGTTGATTAAAAGGTTTTTGTGAAAAGTCAGCTATTGGATTAAATGAGGACGAACAATGATAGAATTTAAAGTTATGTTTGTTTTTTCATGGTTCGTTTTCGCAGAAATACCACAATGTTGTAAAAGAAACGATCAATATATCTCCTACGGGGCTAAAAAGCCTTTGTTACGACGAAGGCTTTGGTGCAGCTTTTTTTTCGAATTTCATTCGAGGCAAATAGAACTGAGATCAGAAAATTGAAAAAGAAACAGCGCTGGCGTGCATTCTCACGTGTTTAATATTAAAATTAACCTTATAGTGACATTTCGTTTTGAAAAAAAAAGGGGGAAATGACAAAAAAAAGTGTTTTTAGAAATGGTAGTTGTAGAGTCGTATACTAAATATCAAGCGAGGAATGGAGAATGAACAAATCGAAATGTAGTCCCCTTTTAATCCTTACCTTTAACAGTATAAATGTTTCGTAAATGTTCTGTTCATAAAAAAAAAAAAAAAACAGAAATGTATGAAAGAAAATATACGTGTTATTATTAAAAACTAACTGAGCTTTACTATAGCTACTAGGTACTGAAGTAATATAAGTATGATTTAATCTTCCTCCCTTCCCGATGATTGACTTATTAACTCTTTGAAATTTTGATTCTAAAGTAAAAAGTTTCAATTTTGATTAATTCGATGGATAATTAAATGTCTATTCATAAAATTGACGTACGACAAAAAAATTAGTTTTAATCTGATCTTTTTGATCCGAAAAACCAATTTGTTTTGAAAATCGAGCTTCTCCAGAAATTTTTTTCCTAACAAGGGAGGTATCCCAACTGAAAGTGAAATTTTGAGCCCAAACAAAAAAATCAAAAGTACGTCATAACGGGACCCTGTATCTAAAATTTCAGGTGCTGAAGTTCATTTCTCGATTTTTTGCGAATTTTTGAAATTTCAAAATTACCTACCTCCGCCCTGTGAAATATGAAAATTTGGTCTAATCAACGAAAAAATCTGAAACTTGATATATATCCTATTTTCGACCTCCCGAATCGATTGGAAGCAATATCGAAACGTTTCGGAGCCACCAGAAAATTTTTGAATTTTTCAGCGCTGGAGAAAAACCAATAAAAATGGTCCATTTGCACTTCAGCACCTATAATCGCGGATTATCCATATTGGTGACCTATCTGATCGCTTAAAACACATTTTTCCAAAATTTGTAACTTTGAGTTCAAATTCGCATTTTTGGGAAAGAAATTTTCCTGGAAAAAATTAAAAAATTCGCCTAATGCGCATACATCGAGGTAAAAAGTTGAAACTTGGTAGATACCCTATTTTCGACCTCCCGAATCGAATGGAGGCAGTTTCAAGACGTTTCGGAGCCATCAGAAAATTTTGAAATTTTCCAGCGCTGGAGAAAAACCAATAAAAATGGTCCATTTGCACTTCAGCATCTATAATCGTGGATTATCCATATTGGTAACCTATTTGATCGATTCAAACACAGTTTTCCAAAATTCGTAACTTTGAGTTCAAATTTGAATTTTTGGGCAATAAATTTTCCTGGAAAAGTTACGAATTTTGGAAAACTGTGTTTCAATCAATCAAATAGGTCACCAATATGGATAATTCGTGATTATAGGTGCATATGGACCATTTTTATGGGCTTTTCTCCAGCGCAAAAAAAATCCAAAATTTTTTAGTGGCCCCGAAATGATTCGAAACCGCTTTTAATCGATTTGGAAGATCGAAAATAGGATATTATACCAAATTTCAGCTTTTTTCGTTGATTAGATCAAATTTTTATATTATAAATTTCAAAAATTCGCCAAAAATCGAGAAATGAACTTCAGCACCTGAAATTTTGGATACAGGGTCCTGTTATGATGTACTTTCGATTTTTTTTTGTTTGGGCTCAAAATTTTACTCCAAGTTGGGATACCTCCCCTGTAAGAAAAACATTGTCAATAGAGAAGTTCTAAAATAATTATCAAGGTTCTGAAAATGTTATTCGTTCGTTTACATCTTCTGATGCCTAATTTTTCTTTGTTGCAGTTTTGACGTACGAGGTCGATCATTTTCCAAAGCGCTATGTTGGTCAGAACCGAATATATTCGGTCCACGAGCATACTTCGTCACAGTATCGAAACCGGCCAGATTACAAATTGATAACATCCAGTTAGACGACGAGGGTGCATATCGTTGTCGAGTCGATTTTCGAAATTCGCCAACCAGAAATTTTCAAATCAATCTAACAGTAATTGGTAAGTACGAAAGATGTAGTTTTTCGACATTTTAACCTATTTGAATATGAAATATTGCATTTTATTACGTCGGACGGATGGTATAAAATTTTAATTTCTCTTCCTATCGCATCCCATGTGTTACCAAATAGTACATATATCCGAAGGAGTGGACGAAGCGGTACAAAATACATGAACGTATAATTTCATACGCGAAAAAAAAATAAAAAAAATTACATATAATGAAAAAGAAGGGTATGCTAGAAAAAAAAAATACCACACCCACATACTCACGCATACATATACAGTGCAGGCATTACATAGGAATATGCCACCTTCAACGTTAATTTCAAAGAGAAAACAAAAAGAACATACTCGTATGTATTTAGCGCGAGTAAAGTTTTTATATTGTTCGTGACATGTATCAAAAATATGAACATGACTTCATGAATATGCAAGTTATTACACGTATGGGAGAAATATTTTAAATTTGTTCTTTCGGATACACTCTGACACCACTTTGATCTGACGGACGTTTCGGATTAAAAAGGAGTTCGTGCAATTTTTTTTTTATTTTTCTAAATGAACGAACGGATTAAAAAGAATGGACGCGATACGAAACGTAATCCTTTAGTTGGCTCAAGTTTACATTTAATACCTGCTGCATCTCGTTTGTTTGAAAAACCAAAATGTATGCTGTAAAATTCTAATGGACAACAAATAATTAGCGGCTAAGGGTGCTTATCGAGTTTATGAAAATGGTCGTTGCATTGAAATTTGTCGGTACGAAGTACCTAGGGTTATAGAATGTTGCTGTAGTTTTATTGTTTGTTACTTTGCTGTTTTTCATTCGCGTTAAAATTAATTAAAGCTGTTGTACGGCTTACTTTTAAAATTAGACTATTTAAATCCGACGTATTGCTGGGTACGTGTTACTTATGTTCAATTTTAAGTAAGTACCTATCGTATAATGAACACGTGGCTGGTTTGAAAATCAGAGTTTATTGTTTCGGCGATATTTCTTTCAATTTAATTGAAATTTTTATTTTTTATCGAAGGGTTAATACGGAAATTTTAGGGTTTGACCCAAAAAATTCAGCAGAAAGGGGAAGTTTCGTATAAGCCCAGTAGTCCCAGTACGGTAAGTATTTCAATGTGCCCGAACTTTCCTGAAATCGGTGGGTGTTTTGTCCCCCTTTTGAGGGTGAGGGGGTTACAATTTTTGGTTTTCAGCTATAACTTTCTAAATTACGCACGTACGAAAAAAAAGTTGAAACAAATATTGTAAAGCATAAAAAAACGAACAGTTTTGGCATTTACAATTTTTTCCTAGGACGTCATCGGGAGGAGCTGGGTCCTTCAGAAAAAAATAAATTTTGAAAATTTCTCATTAACACAAATAATTACCAAAAATCGGGTTTTAATCGACTTTTAGAAGCGCTTAAAAAGTGGCGTTTGAAAATTCGAATTTTAAACCGCTCTTTTGGGGTCCAATTTGGATCCAGGGGTTAAACTATTATAAAAATCGATTTCAGCGTCCATGGAAATTCCAGAACTCACTTGCTCGACTATTGATTCACTAGATTTTATATGTAAGGTTATTAGGCTTACACATGCATAATTTATTATGTTAGGCCTAATGAAAAATTTTTGAACGCCGTTTTTTTCTTTTTGCAATAGCTCGTTCTCAAGACCACGTAGAAAAAAAGTAAAAAAAGCAAAATATTCGTCTTTTGATGCTCTATAATGTTTGTGAACTGATTTTTAAAATTTTTCACTGCAGCTGAGCTACTCTTGAGGGAAAATACAACTTTTTCTACGGAGGATCCCCCCCACTCCCACTTTAAGATAAGGGGTTGATTAATGTTTATACATTTTTCTTATTCTACATAGTAATAGGATGTACCATGCGAAAGAGCCGCTCCTAAAAGTTGATTAACCCGATTTTTGCTGATTATTTGTGATAATGAGAAATTGTCAAAATTGATTTTTTTCTGAAGGGCCCAGTCCCCCTCCCCTTGATGGCCCAGGAAAAATTGTAAATAACAAAATGTAAAATTTACCCCCCTTCCCCTCCTTCCCTCAAATAGAGGACAAAATATCTGCAGGTTTTATGGAAGTTCATCTATTGGGATTGTATACGAAACTTCCCCTTTATGCTAATTTTTTCGGGTTATAGGGGCTTTTTTTCAGCTAAATTGTCCGTATTAAGTACTGCATGATTTTTTTTTTTCAAACATAAGTAGTTGACATTTATCATACGGTAGATTTTTTTATTCAGAAAGATAAGTAATCAGATATGCGAATTCATTGTTGAAGAATGCTTGGCAATGAAAATATTTTCCCAAGTAAAAGTTAATTTGAGACAAATCCAATAATTTGAACGACAAAGCTTTTACGAAATTGGAGAAAAATTTTTGCACGTTCGTTTTTCGCTATTATACGATGTTCAGACGTATGGTAAATTTTGATGAATACTCGTAATTCAGTTGGAAATGACGGAGTAAGACAACTTGTTAATCGGGACACATATGGCGCCGTATTTTAATTTTATAACATCTCGATGCGTAGCCTGCGAGAGATATTCATTACGCGTTCGGAATATTTTCACGTTCTTCTTTTTGTATAAATACCTTTTTTAGTATAATACGCTTTGTAGTATACTTGAAGCTTTGTCCAATTCCAAGTACGAATTATTTTGTTGTCTCCGAAATTGTTCTGCTTGCACAAAACCACGTTCCATTCTTTCAATTTTTTTTTATGAATTTGGTCTTTCTCAAACGTACATACGTGCCCGTTTCTTGAGGAATTAATTCTATTGAGTTGAAGCGGCGAATGGGCCATTTTGATAAGTGGAATGGACTGTTGAAAAGCAGAATATAAGTTCAAAATTGAAACGAGGCTTTACTAACCCCTCTATCTTAGTTCTATTATCAGATATTCGGATTAGTTTCAGAAAAAGTTTTCAAAAAATCAAAACTTACTATCAAAACTGCCAAAAATTCAGCTGATTTTTCATTTTCAGTCAACAAAAAAAGATGAAAAATAAAAATTCTTAATGTATTTTACTCCAAATGACATGAAAAGCAACATGAATCGCTAGAAATCAGCTTTTTATGTCCTTTCAAATTGTTACACTTGGAAATCAAAATTTAGTCGCGTTTTCCAGACACACGCGTAATATTTCTAAGTTTTAAACCGATTCCAACTGAAGAAAAAAATCACGTTAATAGAATTGCATAACTGATTCGCCGTAAATACACGACACGTGCGTATTTACGGCGAATTCGATAGGCAACTTAAATAACACCATGCTGAGATTAGCTGTTGACGCGGTAGTCTCGTACTAAGAAATGACCTGGGCAGAATCATTAGATTTTCTTTTCCTTTTAAATAAATTGCGGTAAATTTCAGCCTGATACCTCAATTTTTTTGACCTATTAAAATATTAAAAATATACATAGGTAGATTAGGTACTTACCTACATTTGTATTGAGAATAGTTCAGTTGACTGATTGTCTTCCTTGTCCTTGGGAGTAATCGTTTCTTGCCTTGAATTTTCACTAATTTCAGCAATTCTGGGATTTCTAGAGCTTCCAAAGAAATTTTCATTTTCTCCAGCCTTTTCAAATTTCTCAAAGAAATCAGCGTGGGAAACTGAAAACTAAGTTTCCATCCTCTTTCAACTTGAACGAGAAAATCTTTTTTTACCACGATTTTTAGAAGAACGTCCTAATCAAACAATTTAACATTAGAATTGAATTTCGAGTTCGGTAATTTGAAAAATTGGTGAAATTTAAAAAAAAATCAACGTGAGTGATGACATTTTTTGAAAAAAACATTAAAAAATGAACTTTGAAACAAAAAAGTTGCGGATACACTTTTGACAATATTGATGAAAAATACAATATACGTACTTCAAGTACTTAATGTATTTTTTTAGACAAAAAGACCTAGTTGAATGTGAGCCTGGATATAGAAACCACCCTTAGGGATGAAAAATTGGTTTTTGAGTTTGATTCTACTCTTTCTAAAAAGAACAAAATTAGTGTAAACTCAAAAACTAGTTTTTGACACGTAAGGGTGGTTTCTATTTCCCAACTCACATATTTTGGAAATTGGAAATGGTTGAAAACTTCTATTTCAAGAAAAAATGAAATATTTGTTTTAAAGTAAAAATTCAGAAATGCATAATATGTGAGCCTGGATATAGAAATTACCTTCAGGTGCCAAAAATTTATTTTTGAGTTGACGCTGATTTTGAGACTTTCAGAAGGGGTAGAATGAAGGGGAACCTCAACTCAAAATCCAAATTTTGACACCTAAGGGTGGTTTCTATATCCAGGCTCACATATTTGAAAATTTTTAGTTTTGAATCTCGATTTTGTAGAATTTAAAATCCAAAATTTCTCAATATTTATTCAAAAAATATAGTATTGAAAAATTTGTACTTATCAGAAAAATTGAAAATTTAAAAATTGAAGCAGAATTACTAAACGAATCATCAATTTTTTAGTTACCTATCTGTTTCCAGTTTACCTACTTAGTCATTTTCGTCCCTTGATAGAAAATACACAACTTTAATTTATTATATCGTTCTCTGGAAAAACTCGATGATTTATTTTAGGTGTCATATGATCGTCCAAATTTTCATAAACGAAAAATATTCCCAGTTGAGCAATTACAACATACGAGTATTTATAATTCATATACCTACTTACCTGAAACCATTTGTTTAAAACCTAAAATTTGAAATGTACGTACGTGTTATTTCGATGCATCGTGAGTTTTTTTTTTATTGTTTTTGTTAAAGCTTTCGCCAAGTGTATAGTGATCGATAACATTCTGCACACGAGAACGAGTACGCGTAAAAATTACAGCCGACGTTGGAGGTTTATTTTACTTTATTCGCGAATGAACCATTCCGGTTTAAAGAAGCATCCATACTATACGGTTACCTTCGTACCTTTTATAAGTCTACATCAAAACGCCATTAATCCGTATCCTTATATATGCCTTTCGTCCACCTGATTCGAATATTAACAACACTTATGTGATATACGTACCGTACCTACCAGATAGCAGTTTCATTTTCAAAAAAAAAACTTTCTCAAATGCGGCGGAATTAATTTTTAGATTTTACACTCAAAAGGAAGGTATCCCAACTCGACGTGAAATTTTGAGCCGAAATAAAAATAAATCAAAAGTAAGTATATCATAAAAGATCCCATAGGTATTCAAAATTTTAGGTGCTAAAGTTCGCATTTATCGAATTTCTGAAATTTCAAAATTACCTCATCGTCCTTGCAAAATATGAAAATTTGATCTAATCAACAAACCAGCTGAAATTTGGTATATACCCTATTTTCGATCCCCCAAATCGATTGAAAGTGGCTTTGAGACGTTTCGGAGCCTCTAAAAATTTTTGAAATTTCCCAGTACTTACTGGAAAAAGCCCTTAAAACGGTCCGTATGAACTTCAACATCTAAAATCGCGGATTACCCTTAATTGGTGACCTATTTGATCGAAAATAGGGTTCAGCACAAAAGAGCACAAACCGGGCACAATCTATTAACCCAGCTCCCTCCCCTCAATCTTTAGTAGGCGGAGCATCAGAAATGATGCCCAGCTCATAGAAGGGAGGGGACACAACCGAGAATAATGTCAGCACAAAAGAGCACAATCGATTGAGACCACTCTCACATTCTTCCTTTGAATGGGCGGGGCATCATTTCTTATGCCCCACCCAGGTACAGCACATCAGTGAAACATCAAGGAAGGGATCAAAATGTGATATTTTTCTAAATATGTAAATAATTGCACAAACGATTGGTGCTGTTATCATTTTTATGAAGATTTGTTTTTCAGGTTTTTCAGAAAGTATTTCTGAAGCCCCGCCCATAGAAGGGAGGAAGCACAAACAAAAATATGTCAGCACAATTCGAGCACAGTCGATTGACCTTACTCCCACCCCTCAATCTTGAATGGGCGGGACACCATTTCAGATGCCCCGCCCTGACCCTATTCATTTTCAGGGGAAGGGGTGAGCACCAACGAAAATAATATCAGCACACATGAGAGCATGAACCGAGCACAATCGATTATGACTACTCTCATCCCTTCCTTGAATGAGCGGGGCGTCTGAAATGGAGCCCAGCTTTTCATCTCGATGCGTACCTCGGCGTATTTTAAAATTTTCCCCGAAAAATTCTCTGCCTAAAATATTGATTAAAATTTCAAGTTACAAATTTGAGAAAATGTTGTGCTTTAATCGATCAAACAGGTCACCAATACGGGTAATCTGCGTTTGTAGATGCTGAAGTTCCTGCGAACCATTTTTAAGAGCTTTTTTTCAATGCTAGAAAATTCCAAAATTTTCTGGGGGCTCTAAAATGTATTGAAACCGCCTCCAATCGATTCGGTAGGTCAAAAATTGAGTACACCAAAGAGCATTTCCTGGCAAGATGGTGAAATCGGCCCTTGAAACGATCCGGACAAAAATCACCCAGAATGTTGGTATTGGTGTAAAACCACCCCAAAAAATTTAGACCCCCTACATCCCTCACCCGTTTTACAGGACCATGTATGCTCGAAATTCAATATTTTCCATCTCTGAAGGGGTGGTCCAAAAATTTTGAAATTTTCACAGATTATAGACACTATGTAGATGTATATATTTGAGAATTTTTTCAAAAAACATTTTCTGAATTTATCAAGGTTTTTCGCAATTTGAAAATTTCAAAAATTTACCAAAAATGGGGAGGGGGAGCCACGAAATTTTTTTCTCTCCAAAATTTCGTGACACTCTTAGGTACAATATATATTTTTGGGAAGTCTAAAAATTGGTTAAACATGGTGTAAAAAAATTAAATCCATCCGTAAAAAAACACGTTTTTTCAATGTTTTTTTTACCTTTCTATAAGCAGTTTTATGGTCGATATTTCCAACAAAATAACAGCGTTTTTTTTACGGATTTTATTTTTTTTACCATGTTCCACCAATTTTTGGGCCTCCTAAAAAATATATGTTGTACCTAAGAGTGTCACGAAAGTGTGGAGAGAAAAAAATTTCGTGGTTCCCCCTCTTAGTCCACAGTCAAACTGGCAAAAAGTTTTCATTGAGCGTGCTTTTTTGGGGCGCAAAAAAATCAGTTGGCTTATTGTGGGTATAGGTCACATTAGGGTGGCCCTTATTTTAGAAATTCGAAAAATTTAGGTGCTACCCTCTGAAATGGTTACCTACCATGAGAAAACAATTCCCAGAAAATTTTGGCCAAATTGATACACATTAACCCGTGCCGCAAACGCGATGAAGTATCAATAATGCCTTAAGTGCATCACATCAGTGTCGTTCCACGGGAGTCTCGTGGTGTAATCGGTAGGTGACGCGCTGTTTGGTTCAGAATACCGAACATCGGGTCACACTGGTGCGGCCGCGTGGCGTACATATACGGTATGTAGCAAACAAAAATTTTAGCCCAATAGGTGGTTAGTTTGAATAATAAATAAATATGTATCTTACCGACCCTGTAATTTTATTTTTTCCAAATTAAATTATAATTAATTTTGATCAAGTTTGATTGATAAAATGTTCCAAGATTCATTAACTCAACCACATAAATTGTCGATTTCTCCTAGCTTAAAAAATACACAGAATTGTCAAAAAAATTACTTCATTTAAAAATTTTTTTAGAGGATTACTTATAATCTTTTTAATGCTGGCCATTGGTCATACTATATTTATTTGGGCAAGAGGCAAGGTGATTGGGGGGGGGGGTGGCACAAATTTACCAACCCAACTAAATTTTAATGTTGACCCACTCTTTCATCATTTATTTCATTGTTTATTCTAAATTTGTCGTTTTTTTTCGAAATTGTTACCAACTCACTGTACATTGAAAAAACTTACGAAATTGGCGAATTGCCTCCATCGAAGCAATAAGGGCGAAAAAATTCAAGAAACGTTATAATTAAGTAAATAAAATTTTATAATTGCAATGTGAATAGGTATGAGAGAGATGAATTTGGTTCGTGCAAAACAAGGGCAAATTTTTTTTTAAAAACTCATAGTCAAGGTGCAATAAAACAATGGTTTAAAAAAATAAATTTGAATAAAAAATCGGTCATCTCTACTTTAAAATTGTTGAAAAGAAAATATGATAAAGTGGGGTCCACACGCTTCAATCTTTTTCAATTTTACTAGAACCAGTGTGATCAAGTAGCTTGAATCAAATTTTTATCAGTTCAAAGGAATTGTTTGTTTATTTCTAAATTGTTTCTATTTTTTAATACATCAACCAATTAAAATCAACTGTACCAAAACATAGCCAAATATTTCTCACAAAATCTTTATTCCTATTGGTTAAAATGCAGTCAAGTTGAATCAAGTGACAAATAAAGTTGAAAATTTTCAACTTTACTTTCCGCTGGTCACCACTTGATTCCAAAAATCTGCAGTTGAAACA
Organism: Pseudococcus viburni; assembly: GCA_033439095.1. NCBI lineage: Eukaryota > Metazoa > Arthropoda > Insecta > Hemiptera > Pseudococcidae > Pseudococcus > Pseudococcus viburni. Next base: position 19,170 of record JAVBJF010000788.1, on the reverse strand, counting down.
AATTGGTACACACGAGTCAAGTATGTTCAAGTTCACTTGATTCAAGCTATTTGATCATACTGGTTCCAGTAAAATTGAAGCGTGTGGACCCCGCATAAGGCCCAGCATAGAGAGGTCAAAGCTTTTTAAAAATTTGATTTTCAAACATCGAAAATGAGTTTCAACTAAAAGCAAAAAATACAACACAATTTGTTGAAATAATTTTAAGTAGAAATGCGAACAGAAGTCACTTCTGTAGGATTCAGATTATTTTAAAACCATGAAAGGAGAAATACAATAAGGCCAAGTGCAGCAAAGCCAAAGTTTTTGAAAAATTTTATTACTTTTTTGTATTAGAAGATCATAAAAGTGCAAAAAACTGGTTGATCTTCCCAACTTGGGAAAATATGAATACAAATGATAACTTGGATATATAATTCTGCTATCTCCATTTAAAAAAAAAAAAAAGGAGGTGCAAATATCAAACTTTCATAATTTGGAGAAATATACAGATGGTAAATTTCCACAACTTGGGAAAAAAGTCAAAGTTTTTTCCTTCACAACTTGAAAAAAAAAATGGGAAAATGAGAATTTTTCAGCTGATGAAATATGAGTACAAATGGGAAATTTTCCCATGAAAATTATTATTTTATTAAATTAAAAAAAAGAAAAGAAAAAAAACAAAGAAATGGTCATTACCTGTGGGAAAATTTACTATTTGTACTCATATTTCATGAAGTTGGGAAAATTCATCATTCTGAACCTTCTCATTTTTTCTCTAGTTGTGAAAATTTACCTACTACTTATTTGTATTACTCTCCGACTTGGGAAAATATGAGTAGAAATAGTCAGTTTTCCGAAGTAAATACTGAAAAATTTCAACCAGGACCAGGAGAGTAAGTTACCACTTCACCCTCATGGCACGTTTCCTGGGGGCAGCTATGACGCGACTCGCTACTGCTGCAATCAACACAGCGCGTTTGGAGCCTACTAATCACACCACGTTAACTCGCGTGGGAATCATGAGATGTCGATGCGCTCAAGGCAGTAGTATTAATACTCATCGGTTTTGCGGCACGGGTTAATGTGTACCAATTGGCCAAAATTTTGGGAATATTTTCTCAGGGTAGGTAACCATTTCAGGGGGTAGCATCAAAAAAATTCAAAGAAAAAAAAACACACAAGTATAAATAAGGGCCACCCTAAGGTCACATAGTATGAAAAAAGTGTATTGTCAAAAAAATTCTGAAACTTGGGTTGCGACCTATCAAAATGGGTTAAAATTTTACAAGCAACCCGAAATTATTAGTGAAAATTGAATTTAAGCAATTTCGACCCTTTTTGATCCTCAAATTGAGCCCCATTTTTGAGTATTTTCCAAAAATTGACACGTGACTTATAAAAATGGGGTAGAATTTCGTCAAAAATTCAAAAATGTCATCCAAAACCATTTTTGAACAACTTTCAAAAATTTTGAGTCTCAATAGAGCAATTTTTTTGTATTTTCAAAAAATTGGCATGTGACCTATGAAAAAGGGATAATTTTGTCAAAAATCAAAAATGTCATTCAAAACCATATTGAGTATTTTGAGCCTCAGAAAGGGTCAATTTCTGAATATTTTTCAAAAAATGACATGTTACCTATGAAAGTGGGATAGAATTTCACCAAAAAATCAAAAATGTCACCTAAAACTATTTTTGAGCAACTTTCAAAAATTTTGAACATCAAATTGAGCAAATTTTTTGGTATTTTCAAAAAATTGGCATGTGACTTATGAAAATGGGGTAGAATCAAAGGCTCAAAATTATCTAAAGTTGTCCAAAAAAGGTTTTAGATGACATATTTGAATTCTTAGCGAAAATTTTTGAGCAACTTTTGAGAATTTTTAGCTTCAAATACAATCAATTTCTGAGAAATTTTCAAAACATTGATATCTAACCTACTAAAGAGGGGCAAAATTTTGCCAAAAATTCAAATATGCCATCCAAAACTATTTTTGAGCAACTTTTGAGAAATTCAAGCTTTTAATTCTACCCTATTGTTTTGGCATTTTTGAAATTTTTGACGAAATTCTATCCCACTTTCATAGGTCACATGGCAATTTTTGGAAAATACTCAAAAATGGGGCTCAATTTGAGGCTCAAAAAGGGTCAAAATTGCTTAAATTTAATTTTCACTAATAATTTCGGTTTGCTTGTAAAATTTTAACCCATTTTGATAGGTCGCAATCCAAGTTTTAGAATTTTTTTTGATAACTTTTTTTATGATGAAAGGGGGTGAAAATCACACATTTTCTCAACTTTGAAATTCCACCACGGCGTATTGTGCAAACCGTTTTCCTCAAACTTCAGCTGATTGGATGCAGAATGAATCTGAGTGTACACCACGTTTGATTTTTTTTGCGCCCCAAACCACATGTCGCATACAGATGCATTATTGTACCAAAAATTGTCAAATTTAGCGAAAAATCGCACTTTGGGGACCCTAGACGCGTATTGTTCAAGTATCCTAAGGGTTGCGACATATATTTGGAGTCGGGTCAGTGTCTGCTATCGCACAGCGAAAAAGATTTTTGCGCCCGGTCAAGTTGAAAAAATGGGAAAAAAGGGGGGTTTTAGTCCCCAGCTCCTTATTGTGCAAGGGAAAAAATCCAAAATACACTTTTTTCATACTATGGGACCTATACCCACAATAAGCCAACTGATTTTTTTGCGCTCCAAAAAAGCACGCTGATTTTGATTTCTAGAGCACTTTTTGCCAGTTGGACTGTGTAGACTATCTCCCTTTTTGGTGAATTTTTAAAATTTTCAAATTGCGAAAAACTTCGAAAATTCAGAATTTTTTTTTGAAAAAATTCTCAAATATACATCTAAATAGTGCCTATAATCTGTGAAAATTTCAAAATTTTTGAACCACCCCCTTTAGAGATAGAAAATATTGAATTTCGAGCATATATGGTCCTGTAACACGAGTGGGAGTGGAGGTAGGAGGTCTAAATTTTTTTGGGGTGGTTTTACACCAACACAAACATTCTGGGCGAATTTTGTCCAAATCGATTCAAGGGCCGATATCACCGTCTTACCAGGAAATGCTCTTTCAATTTTTTTCAATGATTAGATCAAATTATTTTTCATTTATTGGAGGGCGATGAGGTAATTTTGAAATTAAAAAAATCCATCAAAAGTCGAGAAATGTACGCTAGTACCTACCTAAAATTTTGGATATGGGCAGATATGGGGTTCTTTTTTGATGAACTATCGATTTATTTTTGTTTCAGTTGAAAATTTTGGAATACCTCCCTTCTCAGCTACATTCGATCTCTCTTACACCACCGAAATATCCGAAAACGTATTTTAAACTCCTCTTTCTTCCAAATTGGTGCAAAAAAATAAAATTACGACCAAAAAACGTAAATATGTTACGTTTCTTTCAATAATTCGCTGTATATGTACTTATATTTGAAATGCTGAATGTAATCTATCTGCGGTTGTCATTGCTGAACATCTTGTCCGCCGCGTAATTTGGTAAACAATTCGCATCGTGTGTTACACATGTATTTGTAGTACGTGTAACATGAAAACAATATTCGTTCGTGTGCGTTTTTGAAGTTGATAAAACGAAAAATCACCGCGTTATACGTTTGTCACGCTTGTAGGCAAACAAAACCTAGAATGCCGAGTCGCAGTCTTCTTCTTCATTCTTCATTTTCTGGCAGCAACGCATTCGGAATAGAATAGACGATTCGCGTATACGTAGACGTACCAACTTCTACGTACTTACGTACAAATACGCGAATACCTCCTTCTTTATGGAAACTTTTACGTACTGCGAACTTGGCAAGGGTACAATATGCGTACATTTACGAATACAATATACATATATATCGTATACCTATATTATACGTAGGTATAAAGCTTACCTACAATATACGACACTTGATATTAAATTACGAAAAATCTGTCTCGTAGAGCGGATATCCGTTGACGTGTGAATAATTTCACTTATTCGCGATATACCCATACACGTAGACGTACCTAGACCTACGTACGCTGGGGATGGCGAAAGTACGGCGAGGTATAGCCCCTCACTTGGCCTGGTGCCGTCGTCGTCGTAGCACTGCCCCCAGCGAACGAGCGCGCGCGAATAAATATATTTTTATGTCGCTAAACGAGCATTCAAATAACAAAAACAAAAATACGACACTGAATTTCGTATATATACGTATAATTTTCACCTGACGCTATAAATTAAAGAAATACTTACTGCCTTCTTCCGTTTTTTAATAACAAAAGACTCGCGTAGGTACTCGAGTTTTTTTTTCTTCGTTTCGTTCTGGGTACCTATATAAGCGCGTCTCTTTGAAGAAATATATACTTTCGCGCGCCAAAAATGTACACTGGAAACTTTCGTATACGAACGGTATAAGTTGTAAAAAAGGAAATAATTTTCCGAGCGGTAGAAAAAGGCCAAGAGAGATCGCAACCTTAGTCGCTGTGACACGCGTACATCGCATCGTAATATACTTACTCGTGTATACCTAGATAGAGAGAATAATGCGACGAAAATCGTTTAATTTTATGAAAACCGTGGCACGAATTTGTTTTGAATTTTCATTTTTGCTTATTATATGAATTATTTATGAAATTCGACCGCAGGGTGTGCGGAGAGTGGTTTTCCATCCGCGAAATTTGTATAACCGCGGAGAAAAAATGTTAGATGAACATGACTCCGCTACATTCGAAGTAAAAGGTGAAAAATCGTGGGCGATCGCGTTTTCAAAAATTATCAAAATTCCCGATTTTGTCAAATTGTAGTATAGGTAATAAAATACATTGGTTTGATGTAGAATAAACTATGATTTTTAGTTTTCTAGTTTGGTTGAAAGAAGGCCACCAATATTTAAAATACCTATTTTAAAATACGAAATAATCCTTCGAAAAAATTTGATTTCGACGAATTTTCAGTCTGGTACCTGAAAAACTGAAAATTTTTGTGTACTAATTTTTTATTAGATTTCAAAAAAAAAAAAAGTCGTAAGAAAAAATCACGTCTCGTTCATTTGGGAAGACCATGCTTTCAAGTACCTATGCTCTTATTTTGGATTGAAATTTGACGATAAGAAGAACATTGAGCTCAAATATTGATTGAAGGATTTTATGCAGATATCAAATTTCCCATTCGAGTTGAGAATTACTAAAATCCTAATTCCCACTAAAGAGGCAATTGTTAAAATCCAGCTGAAAATTGAATCTCATATTTGTGTTCGGAAGATTCGATTAATATGAAAACGGCGCCAAGGTTACCTACCTGGCTTCATCCCTTAAGTTGAACGATAGATTGTAGAGGTGCCACTGAAGCTTGAATGGATGTAAGAAAATCCGAGGAATTTTGGATAGCATTGAAATGGATTTCTATTGATCCGGATAAAAAATATACAGCATCTCACAACTCTTTTACCAACAGTCGTTTTTTAAAAAATCAACTTATTTCTGCAAGGTGGACCTTTGGGTATCATTTCCACGAGACCTTTTAGGGTTCAGAAATGGTTTCAATCCATTCGATTGTGATTGTTGGTCATTCTTTTCACAAGTAGGGAACAGAGAAGACGTGTAGTATGTTCCTCATTATGAATGTTTTAAAATGAAAATCATTTTTTGAGCTATAAAACTTCCTATAAAAAATGAGATGTAAAAGGTTCAATTGCACATTTGACCTCATATTCGTAGGAAGGTGGTTTAATGTTACTTAGTGATATCATCAGCTCATCTTGTACCGTTTCCCCAAAATATGGCGCTTACTGAATTGAGAAAATCGAGAAAAAGTCAAGACTTTCAAAAAAATTTAAAAAGTAATAAAAAAGTTGAGAATGGCAAAAAATTCAAAAAATTTATGAAAATGAAAGTACGAAAAATTATCTGATGAAATGTTTCAAAAATAAAATTTTCAAATATCGAAATTTAAATGTTTTTAAACTTGAAAATTCTTCCTTAGGTTGCACATTCCATTCGATACCGAATCCGGTCAAAACAGAAAGAAAGTACCCCTGGAAAATTCTAGAAAAATCATTTTAGAAAAAAGAGCATAATTATTTTTTCGACTTTTTGTGTTGGAAAGGGGGTCAAGGAGGGTGAGATATGTCAGTTTCCAAAGCTAAGAAAGTCAAAAAACAGTTTAGAAAATCAAATTTCTGAATTTTCCAAGTTGGGGTCAAAATAGCCATGTACACTGAAAAAAGTGATTTTTTTCAGAAAGTAGTGGTTCCTGGGAATCATTACAAGATTCCCTTAAATTTCGATTTTTTTCTAAAATACTGTGATTTCATATAGAAGTTTATATAATTATTTCGTAGGAAACGAGCGCTTCGGTACACAACTTCAGGTTGTGATTCGAGTGCTGTGGTATTGTGTCGTGATACGCAATTAGAGAGTGAAATGAGTATTTTTAAGGCTGCGGCTAGGCTCAAAATCAAAAATATTTGACTGAAATTAATTTATTTTTTTATTTTTTTATTTGACACTTCTGGGAGAAAAAATTGAACGTAATACATATAAATTCGGCCTCAAAGTCTTGACGTCACAGGTCACGTGATCCCAGCTAAATATAACAGCTCAAAAGGGGGAAATTGTCGAAAAATTCTGTGCATTTAACCGTATTTTTCGTCAATTTCCCCCTTTTGACCTGTGATTCTCGTGACTTGTGACGTCAGACTTTGAACCCGAATTGTCTTTTATGTCAAAAATATCAACCTGATTTTTTTTTCACTATGAAGTTTCATTTTTGGTAATCATTTGAAAAATGTCACCTTCTCACATTTTAATCACAAAATTTCAAATTATTTTCAACTTTTGTGATCATATCAACCAGAAAAATTACTCATTTTGTTACCAACATTAATATTCAATTCTCATTCCAATTGCAAAATGACATTAATTCAAGACTTTTCAGTCATAAAATGTACTAATTTTTAAATTTATTTTACCAAAAAATTAATTTTTCACTTTCTTTTTTTAAGAAAGCGTCAGTTTTGACCAATGAAACGTCATCGTTTGACTTTTTGATGAAAAATGTGTTTTGATCAATAAAACGTCACCTTTCGACTTTTTGATGAAAAATGTAAGGTTAACTGTGGAATTCCAATTGCAAAATGACAATAATTCAAGACTTTTCAGTCATAAAATGTCAAAATTTTGCTTTTGATACGAAAACGTCGACTTTTGACTTTTTGGCCAAAAAATGTCAGTTTATCAAATTCGGATCGTAAAATGATTAAATGACCATCCGAAAACGAACACGAAAGCACCCGAAGTCGCAACCTGAAGTTGTGTACCGAAGCGCTAGTCGAAGGAATCAGTGCATGGTTTCATAGGAAAATAGCGGTAATAAAAGTCTTGTAATCATTGCCATATTTTAAGGTAGGTACTCATTTCCTTATTTGTTGTGGTTGGCTATGTAATTGAACTCTCTCCTCTCCCTAGAGACAGAAAAAAATTGAAAAAAATATTTTCCAACTCAAAAAACTTTGAGAAATGAAACTATGAAACGCCACAAACCCCAAAACTGAGATTATAGGTACATGGGCTGATAGACCAAGTAGTCTGAACCCAAATAAATTTTAAAAAAATATATTATATTTTTCATTAGATTTTTGGGAAAAATTTATTTCATTCGGGAAAATAAATTCAGGAAAATTTTATCCGCCAAAAAAATTCTCCAAAAAAGAATAATTAGTCCCCGCCCTCTTGACCACACAGCTCCCGTTTGAGTAGGCATCGCTTATCTACAAATAATAAGTGCCAAATTTTAATGCCTCCTAAGTTTTTCGGTTATAAAATGTTATGATATAAAGGTAAAATCCGCCCAAAGGCCCAGAAGCCCAGAAAAACATCCTTCCACTTCACCAATTATTCTACCAACTATTTTGGCAAAAACTAAAAAATTGGAAAAAAATTGAACTCCGCGAGTTCTTTTCCTGCAATTTCCGTTTTTGTTTTTTTGAAAAGAACTCAAAAAATTAAGAAACTTTTGTCTAAAAAGTTTTTTAATTCAACGTTTCATTTCTGAAAAAAAAGAAATTGAAAACGCGAAAAAGGGCTATTTAATGATTAGAGAATATAAGGTTCACGCTAGTACGTTGACATGACGTTTACGATTCTGACATAGTGGGGGCGGGGGGATCACTAGCGTGATCCTTGATCAATAAACCAATAGGTATTTGAAAAATGTTTTTTTTTTTTTTTTTTTTTTTTGATACTTTATTATAAATTTTCATGAAAAACGTGAATTTCTCGAGAAGGGGCGTGCATTATTTATTGAAATGGTCCCTTTTGCCAAAAATATAGTAGGGGCGTGAGGGGGATGGGTCGATGGGTGTAACGAAAAAAAAGCGTCGAATCTCTGATTTTGTAAATTCTTTTAAAGAAATAATCCATTTTATCCAATAAAAATTGACTAGGCTCGAGCGAAGCAACGGTGAAAGTTTTTGAAAAGTCCTAAATGCCTAAATTTACTATTTTTTCAATTCTGCTGGAAAGATAAGCAAAACTTCTCAAACCGCAGCTTTTTTTGGTATACACGTTTCATTTTTACGTAGCAATGTATAACACTAGGTGTGTACATAATATTTATCTACATGGACACTCTGCTCGAGATACATGCTGATTAAATAATATTTCGCCGGGTAAAAATTCGTAAAAATTCTTTGGAAAAAAAGTGAAATAATCTCAAAATTTACCAACTCAATGCGTACAAGTTGAAAGCTTTCAAAAACTTATGTATTCTTGGGAACTTATCTTATGGAATATAAGTACATATAACGGTTTACCAATTCCGGATAAGCAATTTAAACGAAACTTAAAACGTAATACTCGGCACGTGTCTAATCGTTCTTACTGCATATACAAAATTAAGAAGTACATAAACGAGAGAGAGATAATTTTAAGTTACAAGTTTAACCACGCTACGATGTGTTATGCAATTTCACATTTTATCTATTAAAACTCTAATACCTATCATATGTTTAAGTTGGCGAGGAGATTTTGATAAACAAAATACATATTACATTAATGTAAAGTACCTATACCGTCTTCGAAGAGGTGTACGCGAATTTTTGCATATCTCGGCGCGATATTTAGCTATAGGTATATACTTACCTTGGTTGAATAAGTAAGCAAAAATTCGCAAATCGGCGACGAAAACGAAAATTTGCCTACTAATTTACGCAATCGAGTGAGAATCGCTAATTTTCGCAAACTAAATGAATCCCGCGAAGAAAATAAATTTTTAATGCGGTAAAAATATTTGCGAACGCGCGGAGACACAAAAACTGTTAATTATTCCGTCGAGCATCATTTTTACTTCATTATTAAAGTTACACGCTTAACTAGATGAGAGGTTAAAATTCTGCTCTAAACGTTGTATTGTTTCAACGTTAAAAGCCTCGTTCACACTGGAGTAATATTCGCGAAACGGCAGCGCAGCTCGTGTTTCGTGTCATTTTATTAATGCCTTTTTTTGGGAGATTTTTTTCTTGTTTTGAAACTGAAACGTCTACTTTGAAATTATTCAAGTATCAATCGTCTCTTTTTGCGTAGTACTTTTAATTGTGGGATTATACGGTGCTAATATTTAATTTCGTTTTTTTGTTTTGAAAACATGGCGACCAAAATGAACACTTATTTGTTGTTTTTCAAATTATTCATTTTTCTTTTAGACACTTACCTTGTTTTTGTTTTTAAACACGATAGGTATTAAATACCTATTAATCTAAGCTTACAATATTGATTATTAAAAAAATTATTTGTAATAAAATATACGTTGTAAATATTTTTGATTGGGTAAGGTCGTTTGGGGTAATTGTAAACAAGTCATGCTGTAAATTCTTAAATGCATTTAGCGAGCTGGAGTTGCCAAAAATAAAAACTTTGAATAATTAGTCTTACTATAATAAAGAACTTCGGGTTCTTGGTGACATCTGTGATGAAAAATTTCGCGATGAAAAAAACATGATATCAAATTTTGGTTTTCACACAATCTACGTAATCTTAAAAATTCGAGAAAAAATAGAAAAAAGTAAAAAAGTTGGTGTTTGATGCATTAATTTAGTTCTACGGACATTCAAAAATGATGAAATTCAATTCTTATGATTTTTGAAGCTGAGAAATTAATTTTCTGCAGCATTCACAAATACCCATCAAATTTTTGAGGTGTGGGGTAATTGTAAACACGTGTTATTTAAATGGGATTCACAAATTTAAACACAAAATATTTTTTTTTTTTGGTTTTGATTTTTTTTCACAAGTTAGTTTTTCCACACGTTTAAATATTTAATCTGTATAATTTTTTTCCAAATTATGCAAAAAAAACCCTAGAGATACGTTTTTTATGGGGTACAATGTATGCATTTACATTTACCCCATCACTGTGGGGTAAATGTAAATATTCTTGTCCAATTGTAAACAAAGTCCATAATTTCGGAATGAATAATCAAATCGATGAAAACAAACCGCCATATTACTCCTCATACATTCATTGATACATGGAAAAAATTTCAATCACTTTGCTTTCTTACTTACAGAGTAAAACGAAAAAGAGTATCACAAAATTGGTTCAATTTTCCGAAAAATTTACAATTACCCCAATTGACCTTACTTTATTAATTACCGCACTAAATTGGTTCATTAAAATATTTCATTCTGGAGTCGAATGTTTTTGGAATTCAAACCTATTAATGTGGAACCTTATACGAGACTTGGAATGAAAAAATAATATTAGATTTACAAATTTTCAAGTTATTCGAAAACTCATGCGATTTTTTTGTGCTTTATTTATGTTACAGTGCCTCCAAATCAATTGATATTATACGATGTATCGGGTCGAGAACTAATAGATATTGTGGGACCAATGAACGAAGAATCCGATTTAGTATTGATTTGCGAAGTCCGAGGAGGTAAGAATGTTTCAATGTCTTAACATCTATTTGTATTGATAATTGAAAGAACAGATGATGAAATTATCGTTATGAATAATTTATTGAACAGTTTTCAAAATTATATTATACAATAAGTGCTTGTGTAAATCATCTTGGAGAAAAAAATGGAGATCAAAAGTCACAAATTTTGGTTATTTTTTATTTGTACATATGTTACAGACAATGCTGTCAATCTAGTCAATGATATCATTGTCTAGGCAAAGTTGTCAATGGCTAGGCATTTTAGCCAATGTTGTTTACCTGGTGACATTGGCTAGACTATGACAACTTTGACTAGTCTATGATGTCACTGTCTATGACGATTTAGGCAATGATGATAGGCAATGAAATAGAAGTGGGTTGTTGCATTGTTACGTATACGTGTGTTATAAAGTGTACCTAATCTGCCTATATTAGCACTGTAATGTGTGATAGTACATACAAAATAATCTTATGGAAAAATTTAGAGAAAATTTAAATTAAAAAAATTTTTAAACTGGAAACAATTCTACTACTAGAAACTTTTCCTAACTACCATGATCTTCAATTTTTTTTCAACTTCATATTTTTCAAAATTTTGTTCCAACTCAACAATTTTTTTCAATAATTTCAAAATGTTCTCTAAAAATTAAGAAAAATTGACGTTATGTTTTATTTTTTTCAAGTCAGTTAGTTAGGGATTACTTGAAAGAAATTAAAAAAAATACGTAATCAAAATATAAAATTGAAAGAATCAAAGTTGAGAAATTTTGAGAAAATTTAAATTAAAAGATATTTACAGTTGGAAATTTTTTTAAGTTGGATATTGAAAAAACTTGAACTTGGAATAAATTTGGATCCAAATCATCGAAATTCCATTTTTAGCAAAAATAATTTGGCAGCCAATACTTCATAAAAACTACGAATTCATTTCTAAAATAACAAAAAAAATTAATGGAAGAGATTTACAAGTACATCTCTGTTTAAAAACTGTGATTAATAACACAAATAAATAGGTATTAGGTATGTAACGTGGTTTTAAAAAGTGACAGTCTTCATTGCCTAAGATAAGGCAGTCATTGATTCAATGCCTAGTCATTGATGTCATTGTCTTGCCTGTTTAGCCATTGACAACTTTGCCTAGACAATGATATCATTGACTAGATTGACAACAGTGTCTGTAACACATATACTTACATGAGTATGAAGTACATTTTGAGTTATATCTAGTTAGACATTATAAAATTTTGGACCTTTTTGACTCCAGAAACATCGCTATAGATTTCTAAAGTTTACCTAGTTTCAAAAAACACAAAAAAAAACAAAAAAAAACAATAAGTATCTTATATTTTCTCATCTCCAACCGTCATTCCTCCTACCTGTAGAAATGAAATTAAAAATGTTTGAGATTATCTGTTTTTCAGGTTGAGAAGTGTTTTGGTATTTTTGTAGTCTAATAAGTTTGCAGATCAGTCCTACCATAGCCCAAATCCGAGAGTCGGTCAGAAATCATTTTTTATTCTGGAAGTTTCTTATAATCAAATTGAAACTTCTAATTAACTGGCAAGGGAATAGGAACTAGAAAAAATTGATTTGAATTTAAATGAAAATTGATTGATTGATAATAGGTAGGAAGGTACTACATATATCTACAACTAAAATAAAACGTGTTGAAGTTCATTTCAGCTTAAATACTTCACTTTTAATTTATTAATTAATGACATTTTTTTATTGAAAAAAATGGAGTGTGAAAAATCAAATTTGAAAGCAAAAAATTTGAAGACAAAAGTTTTTTGGTTTGTATAATGCTTTTTTAGCGTATTCAGTTTTCATTCCATTGAATGTTCTAGAGCTGAAGAGTTTCCTCGTTTAATTAAATTCAGGAATGTCCAATCCATTTGAGAAATTTTTCCATAGTTGTCCTTTTGCAATTTCAAAATTTCAAAAGTATGGATCAAATATTAACTTCCAATGTTGTAAGAATCAGTGGCATAGCCAGAAATTTCTCAAGGGGGGGGGTGTCCGAAATTTCATATTTTTTTTGAGGAATTCCAAGTTTACTCCCCCCCCCCAATCAAATTTCTTTTTACTATAAAAACACAAAATTCAAACTTTATAAAGTTTTCATGCGATTTGCATAGCACGTTTAAGGAAAAAAAACTGATGCAAATGTAATTTTGGAACAAACAACTTACATAGGTACTAATTATTTTGGCCTTAAAAATCAATAAAAGTACCAACAAATCCAAGAATTGGCGTCAGAAGCTTTTTTGGGGAGGGTGCAAAGTGGGTATGGAGACTTAAGTCTGTTCCCTTTTGATATTCCAATTGGAATATCAAAAGGGAACTATTTTTCATATTGTTGATTCAAATAGTTTATATAATTGTGATTTCTTTCATGCCCGAGCGAAGCCAGGGCGAAACTTTGAGAAATTTGATTTTTAATGCTCCAAAAAGGCACTTTTTCACGTAACTTCCTGACGCCAGGGGGGAGGAGACCCCCCTAGCTACGCCTCTGTTAAATATCATTTCCCAATTCAGCGACGAATTCTCATGCTTATTGACATTGATCCCGAAAATCTTAGTACAACACTTGAGGATCGAAATTTTAAGGAATATATTCGAATTGACCGAAAAAGGTGTGAAACTTATTTTTGACACCCCGTTCAAAATTTTTCTTTAAAACTGTTTTCCGTTTGAAAAAAAACATCACAATTCAGGTTTTTTTCATTTGAAAAAATATCCAGGACGGAGATAAAATACTAGTGGAAATTCAGTATGCCTAACAAATCCTGCAATATTGATTAAAGCGATGAAAAGCTTTAGTGATTGTCAAAGTGGTGATAAATTTTAAAAAATGCGAAAAATTCCTGCTTTTTAAATTGAAAATTTATTTTTTCAGAATTCTTTTAGAACTAGGTGTTGATTAAAGTTTAGATTTTTTTTTCATTTCGTTCGTTGATGAATTTTTAACAGAAAAAAAATTGTACAAGTCTCAAAAATATCTTCTTAGATAATTAAAAATTTTTGCCAGGATAAATGAGAGGAGGGATGGAAAATTTTAGAAAAATTCTTGCATTTCGATTCAAAAATGTTATTAGATACTTTTAATTTCGCCGCCGATTTTACTCCATTCCCAAAAATTCACTCTATGGGGTGAGAGGCAGGGTTGAAAATTGAAAACTTACTCGGGGACAATTTTATAATTTTGGTCTTACGTACACCTTTAAAGGTCAGTTTTTACGTTTACACTAAAATGATCTCTAACATAGACTCAGAACGTCAAAAAACATGGATTTTGATTCCTCCATCGATAAAATTGAAAAATTTTCAATTTTAGTCCAACCTTTCCATCTCCAAAGGACCAGGTTCTGGGTTTGAGGTTAAAATAATTCTAGAAATGGATTCATTCGAAAACCCCCTTACGCCATTTGAAAACTAATAAACTCAAAACCATCAAATATAATACACTCCCTAAAAATGTCTTCAATAATATTTCTCGCCGAGCTGGCATCATCTTCACTAGACTACGTACAGGGCACTCTCTCCTAATTCACGCATACCTCCTTAAAAAAGACCCACCTCCCATTTGTAATTTATGCAACACTCAAATCACCATTCTTCATATCCTTACCCAATGCCCCAAATTTTAAAAAGAAAGGCTCACATTAACAAATTCTATTACCCCCACAGAAATTTTGAAAGACACCTCCCAGCATATTCAAAAAATTTTAACATTCCTTTCCAATACAAATGAAGACCTCACGGGAAGAACGGGTTAATTGAGGGTTTTTTCAAAAATGACTTTTTTGTGCCATTGTGTACAATAAACCATGTACTTTTATGTGGTTTATATGAAAAATGTCGAACTTTTCAAATTTTGTCAATAAAAGCAAAAAAGAATTTTCAAGAAATTAAAAACACGGAAAGAACGGGTTAACTACTCTAAACAAAGAAAAAAATGTGCGAAAAGCTGATTTTTGTTTTTTAAATAGTTAATTTATTGTTGTGAACATGAAAAAAAAAATCATAATTTAACAAAAGATAACTTGTAGGTGGAAAAAACTGATTAATTTCAAAGAAAAAATATGTTAATTTCAAGAAAACACGGAAAGAACGGGTTAACTTCTCAGAATGTTGTTCAAACACATTGTGTGTTGAGTGACTTTGAAGCTTTTAAAAAACTTTTGAGCAATATTTGCCGATATAAAATGATTCTAATTGACATTTTGAAAGTAATAAAATCAAAACGAAACTTGAAAATCCATTTTTATTCAGTTCCACTTCAACATTATCTTTAAAACGTTCTCCTGCAAAATTTATAAAATTTCAGTTAACCCGTTCTTCCCGTGAGGTCTTCAAATCTAAAATCCCTACTCTGACGTAACCCTCTTTCCTTTTTTTAAAGGTTTTTTCCTTATGTTTTTCTATTGTATTGTGGTGTGCGATTTACGCTGGGTTCACTCCCCTGAGCCCCTGCGGCAGAATAAAATTGAGAAAATTTTGACTTAAAATCTATTTTTCTGTGTCTTTGGTAAGACTTTGAAGTTCGAGTAACACTATGGTCAATTTTTCACACATTTCCTTTTTTCACTTAATTTGGCTTTCCTCTTATTCGTCTGAAAAATTCTGAAAACTACCTTATTCGACTTGAAAAAAAAAAACGTCTAGGAATCGAATGCCGCAAACCGGAAACCTCATCTCATTTTCTGTTTCTTTGGTGCCACATTAAACTTCGAGTGACAGTATAATTGGCCCACGCTGTACATTTGGATTTTGAATTTTTGAGAAAATGAGTTGGCAATTGAAATTGAACATTTTTCTTATAAAATTTATTTTTCTCAGAATGAAAATAACAAAAATTTGACGATAGATACCAAATATTCTTCTCTAAAGGGTCTACTAATGATCGGGTAATATGCCCATTTTGCAATGAGTTTTCTCCTACAAAATAATCTCCAAATAATCCTCAACTCATTTTTTTATTCGTGTTCATTGAAGAATCAAAAATAAAAATATATGTTGAGGATTTTGGGAGGATATTTTTGTAGAAAAAAACGCATTAAAAATGAAAACGTTACCCGAATCATTTGAAAACCATGTATAACATTGGTTTTTGAAAATATTTTATTGAAAGCACCGCACAGTTTGCAATTGAAATTTGAAAAATTTTTGAATTTCCTAAGTTTACAACTGCGTATTATTTCCACCTATAATCTTTTTAGACTAGAATATGCCTCGGATTCAAATTCCATTCAGATTGGCCAACAAAAGAATCCCAGATATGTACTTTACAATTGGTCCGGTTTTTAGTATCGTATAAGAAGATGAAATAGAGGTCAAGATAAAATTAACCAAATACTGTTTTTTTTTTCCAAAAAATACCTCACTTTTAGAACCCCTAACTCCACTCCCAAGAGTCCGAGAGGCTGAAAATTTTTATGAGAAGGCTTTAACTTGAAAAATACAGCATTAAAAAATTGGCAAAAACGAAGAACTCGCGACCTTAAACCGCTCCACCTTAAATAAAATATCTACCATCCACGTATAAGCAGACAACAAAAAAAAATTCAGAATATCTTACGTACAGACAGACACGTAGGCCTTTTGTGAGCATTCGAATTGCTCCTTACTTCACAAATATCGGCAAACGAGTATTATTGCCATTGTGTTTTTTATACAGAAATGAAATAGTACCCATAGGTAATACGTATGTAAGCCGATGTAATAAAATGTAACACATAAATCGTTACGCACCTTTATCGCATCCCCTTTTAACTTTTCGTTAAAAAGTTTAAAACACGTTGATTGGTATAGAAAGGTCGGAGAAAAACTCAATCCGTTTTACTCGTATTTCGAAGTTGCTCGTGATGGTAATGCAGTACTCTAATAACGCGAGGTGTTAAAATACAGCCGGCTTTATGAAAATAAAATACGCGCATACATTAACATCACGAACGCAGAATAAAATGCCGTTTTGCGACATTAATTATACATCGGTGGGAAAATTTCGCTGGATTTTTTCCAATAGAAAAAATACCCGTTCGTGTAAATTCTTCGCAATTGTGGTTCATTGATTTTCATAACCGAAAACGACAAACCTTAATCAATGCAAAGGGAAAAAACCCAAACCGAAACAATTTATCAACTTTGAATACCCACGTAGGTCGCAGGTATTGTTACAAAAAAACGCCGGTATTAAGAAACAAGTTTTGCATAATTTCGTTCCTTTTTTCTCCTCCTCGTTTCATTAGTTTTCGAAAATAAGATAATGAAGAATAAAATAGACGATCATTGGGCAAGTTTAATGAAAAAAATAGCGATCGAATTTTTTTTTCTAAAATGGACAATACCGAAGTTTTTTTCTCTTTTTCCTTTTTTCCTCTCTCTTTTCTATGTAGTATAATTTCAAACGTAGACGAATAAAAGTTGCCAGCAAATCGTTCCCGTAGGAAATATTTTCCGACTATAATGTCAATGGAGAAATAGCAAACAAAAAGACCAAAAAAAAATTAGATGGAGAAAAAAAATACCGAGTGAAAGAAAAAAAAGAGAAAAGTCGCCATGTTTTTGGCGGTATCGCCAATCGTTTTAAAAATCGTTTGTAAAATAAGAATGATTCCTTCGGGGTAAATTTTCTATGAACGACATATTTTCAAAGGTCATTTGGAAAAGTATTGTCGAAATTTTCGAATGGGGTTTTGTCATCGCTACGCACGCCAAGTACCATTGTTTCACATCAATTGAAAATCCAAAATGAAATTTATGCTCGGTATGTTACGTCTTTGCATTTGAATTAGGGTTTCTCGTGTTTTTTTTTTCAAACCCCTACCTCGATTTTATTGTATTTGAAGAGAGAAGAGATATTCGGCTCGTGAATGTGTGCGATTGGGTTCTAAAGTATAGCTTAATATGTATATGGAGGCGTTGTTATAGAGATGTATGTTTTGTAGATCCGAATATCTAGCTACCTACCTTTTTTTTTTTTCATTTCAGTCAGATGAAAGGTATTTTTCATCAGGCTATTTTCGAATGAAAGTTTGAGAATAAAATTTAGGGATGAATTTTATTTTATTTAATTTTATTAAATTTGATTTTTGTCCGTTTGCAAAATTGACCAAATGTTTTGCTGCGATTCAAGTAATTTGATTACATTTTATCATGGACGTGTCCAAGGGGATGCTTTGGGGCTCGAGCTCCCTCCTTAAGCTCGCCAAGAAGATTCTTCGTCGTAAAAATGTCAAAAAGAAGTGTATTTTTTGCTTTTCAAATATTATTTTTCAAAAAAAAAAGTTCATGTGCACAATTTTTTTGGGCTGTTCTCCATCAATGCTGAAAAATCCCAAAATGTTCTAGAGGTTCCGAAATGTCTCGAAACCGCTTCCAATCAATTTAGGAGGTCAAAAACAAGGTACATATACACCAAATTTCATTTTTTCCGTTGATTAGACCAAATTTTTATTTTTGCAGAGTGATGGGGTTATTTTGAAATTTCAAAAATTCGCCAAAATATGAGAAATAAATTTCAGTGCCTAAAATTTTAGATATGGGTTCTTTTATTATGTACTTTCGATTTATTTTAGTTTCGGCTCAAAATTTTATTTCGAGTTGGGTTACCTGCTTTGTAAGAAATACATAAGGGAAGATGGGACAGGATGCACCAGGAAAGAGGGCAAGATGTAAATTGGCTTATTGTCGTCAGTGATGTGATTGGAAATTTTTTTCTTGGAAATTAATGGATGGGTATCCATTTGATACAAAACAGGAAAAAATTACAAACCTGATGGATTGCTTGTCTACGAGTTATTATCAATAATGTGATTTTACGTGATTTTCGTAAAATTCTTGAAATTTGATTTTTGTGAAATATCGTGTTTTCAAGTTTTGAAAAAAAAATTCAGGTGATTTTTTTTGTAATCTACGTCCAATTACCTATCGAATGATGTAGTTGGTTGGCACTTTCCCCTATATTTTCTTCCCAGTACATTGCGTTAAAAAAAAGTAGTACCGGTGGGGCAAGATGCAAATTGAAAATGGGGCAGGATGAAAACATCGTATTTAAATAGGAATTTTTCGAAAAAGTCACATATGGTACTAAAGATGGTCCAATTGATATTTTTGTGATATTTTTTCCAGATATCACATTTTTGCTTTAATTTCTAGATAGAAT
Source organism: Pseudococcus viburni (assembly GCA_033439095.1). Lineage (NCBI taxonomy): Eukaryota > Metazoa > Arthropoda > Insecta > Hemiptera > Pseudococcidae > Pseudococcus > Pseudococcus viburni. The sequence continues at coordinate 75 of JAVBJF010000788.1, read as the reverse complement.
ATCAAAAATATCAAAAGTTTGCCTAAAAAATCAGAAAATCAACTAAGGCAGCATAAATTATGAATACAAAGGTTT